>JAUMHN010221250.1:0-20615 GCA_032360265.1 Heliamphora ciliata | reverse complement strand
AGAAGATGATAATTAAATCGGGTTGTCAGTAACCTAATTTATTTATCGGGAATCCATATCTTAAACGTGGGGAGAATACAGTGCATTTGATAATTGAAAACTCAAGACATAATTTGAGTAAGGGCTGGGAGTTTAGTCAGGACCTTTAGTGGAACAAGTTCTGGTTCGTGCGAGAAAGGATCTAACTCAGGGACAGAGTTAGGGATATCCGATTTTCTCGTATGGTTAGCCCGAGTCCTATATTTCCTCGTGATCCCTCACGTAGCCCACTATACGCACGGTTATTTTTCTTATTGGTTTTGATTATTATTTAATTTAATTTGAATAACGGTTTTGCCACCGGGGACATTCAGGAATTAAATTAAATTGTTGGAGGACGGTTTTAAAATTTAGCACACCTAGGGATTACTCCCTAGGTGGCTGACCCTAATAGGGAGAAGATGGATTTGTTTTATGTTAAGTTTATATTCCTTCTTATCCTTTTAGGAAAGTGTAGATATAATACTTAATATAATATATTCTTTTATATTATAAAAAAGGAGGCTTCAAAACAAAAATCCTAATTCTCCTAACCTAGCCACCACTCTCTCTCTTCCTTTTGGCAATCCATATTTTGCCTTTTGGAGATAAGTGTGAGATGAAACCAAGGCAAGAATACACGAAGATCCAGATCGGTGCCCACTCGCCAGAATCGTCGCGTGCGTCGGGATATACGTGAGAAGATCGTTGGGTCGTCTCGGATCGTTGTTCGGCATCAAAGAAACTTGTTCAAGTTTCTTGAAGGTATATTTAATCAAAACATATCAGATTATTTTATTATTTTTCATGAAAATCGCACAACGTCGTTTTTTACGATCACGACGTCCTTATTCGAACTTTTTTCCACTGCGCGGCTCTAATAGGGTTTTGTTCTTGAAACTGGTTTGGTTGGATAAAAAAGGTTTTTAAAAGTGTTTTTTGATTTCTTTTGAGTTTGTGGGCTTGTGTATGTCCGTGGGTTTCAAAAATATGTGAGTTGGTGGGTTTGACTTGGGTTGGGTTAGGAAAATGTGAAAGTTTTTTTTGTTGCACTAGGGTTTTTCCGAAGTTCAATCGACTGAATGGCCAGTGTGTGGGCTCAGTCGACTGAAGTTGGTGGTTCAGTCGACTGACCTGAGACACTGGAAAATTTGTGGAGTTCCAATAGCTTTTTAGTCGACTGAATAGGGTGTTTTAGTGGACTGAACACCTATGTGGGGTGTTTTTTTTTATCTTTTTTATCAAGTGGGACATGTTTGGTTCCGTGGTTTTCTTTAAAAAGGCATGTTTTAGAAAAGGACAGGGTTTTGCGTAAACGTTTCTGAAAATTGATTTTTTTTTGGAGGTTTAGAGCTAACCCTCGGGGTTGAGTTTCATCTTTTTAGTTGTTGGTCTCTAGGGTTGGCGGGTGACGTTTGCACATGGCTGTGTGCATGAAAAGTTTTGTTCATTCATGCATTAGTTGGGGCAGCGATCCCACGGTAAAAGCCCGTGAAGATGCATTAGTTGGGGCGGATATTGGTTCCACGGTGAAAGCCCATGAAGATGCATTAGTTGGGGCGGATATTGGTCCCACGGTGAAAGCCCGTGAAGATGCATTAGTTGGGGCAGTGGTCCCACGTGAAAGCCCGTGAAGATGCATGTATTGTGTACGAGTCATTGAAAGGAAAGTTTTGGGAGGCTTGTGAGAGTTGAAATTTGTAACACTCCATTTTCGGGCACGTCGGGACATACGTAACTATAAATAAAAGACATATTCTAGCCAAACATTCATAATTACATATGATAATTAATATATCGTTAATGGTTCAGAAATTGTTCAAAATACTTAATGATTACAGTCATCCAGAAATCTTGACAAAAGTTACATTATGTCTATGGAAAACTAAACAAAAGATCAAAAAGGTAGACATCCTACGTCTTTAACCGGCAAAGTTGGGATCTGCTGGCTTCTGTCACTCTCTTCACTCCTCGAAGTCTTTTTCTCTTACGAATGTACCCTCAGCAAACTTGTCTTCTTCTTCACCTGTGGCACGAATGCCATGAGCCAGAGCCCAGAAGCAAAATCCCTAAACCGTCTAACAAACTCATAACAAAATATCCTACAATACATATCGTATAATACCTAATACAATTTACGGTCAAAGAAACAGACAATTTAACGTTTCAACAGGGTAAGCATGTATAAGAGCAATTGTGCAAATGCGTGATGCAGATGAATGCGATGCAATCAATTTTCTTTTCTAATCCAAATTTAAACTTAAGTTATTCTAGGCTCTCCCAAATCGAGGTGAACCATCCCAAATCCTATGATCCCAATCACGCTGACCAAGTCTACCGACCGGCAAAGTGCGTTCCTTAAGCCGTTGGATGACTACGTAGCGGACTAAGTGTCCAATGGGGTCATCACTGACGGCAAGGGCGTAGACAAGTCAACACTTAGTCTCTCGAATCTCAAGTCAAGGTCAAACGTGGGATCGCGAAATCTAACTCCTATTATTACGCCACCCGAACCGCCTTCACAAAAAATATACATCTTAAACAATAAGTGGCATTTAGCACTCGGGCCAAAAACATGAAAAAAAAAAATCAGGGTGTACAGCCAATATCACAATCAGGGCATTTATCCAATATTACAATATTCTAATTCCATCAATCACGGTGCCAACCCTAAGGTTTAATTTTCATTGTTTTCTCAAAATAAAACGGTGAACCCTGCAAAACCCAACCCAATCTGAATGATACAAAGGGACTCCAATGATCCAAGATGCAATATGTGAATGCTCATGGTGTGCAACATGCTTCTTGTATGCAGTTAATCATGGCATGGCGTACAAATATGATAGAACACATAGTACAACTTGCTAAAGCATCAAGTATAATCATGCGAAGTATAACCACAATTTAAGCAACATAGAATCGAACCATCGACATGAGTTCATTTTATCAAAAGCAACATTTTCATACACTAATTACTCACAAAATTTATATAAGATTCACATACTCAAGTCTTAATAGTAACACATCATTCGAACACTTAGCAATTTGAGGTACAAGTTTAATTATTAGTTTTAAAATTACGACAGCGTTTTAAAATACTTAGACATTTATTTAATTTTTAAACTTTTAACATCAATTAGATAAAAATATTTTCTATAACTTTCATATTTATCACCAAGGTCAATTCGTAAGGTAAAAAGGTTATTTATTTTATTGTAGTAAAAATCCTTCAGTATTTTACAGAGAAAAGCATAGAAATTGGGCATCTGTTGGCCACTATGTTTGGGCATCAATTCAAGGACAATAGGTCTGATATTTGATGAGATTTTGTTTTAGGGTATCCCCTACAAGTTTCATGTTTTGTGCTTAGGCAAGTTATTTGGAAAAAGTTTGAGAATCTAGCGAATTTATAAAAAGGGTTCAGTTAGCCGAAAAAGGGTCTGCAGAATGTGATTTTAACAGAAAAAGATCAAACCCTTTGGAGTATCCTCCAAGGGTATTTTGGGCTAATTTTTTTCTCAGTATTTAGTTTAATAAATTAGCTACATTTTTCATGTTTACCACTTTTGGATTTGACTTTTAAAAAGTTGGTTTTTGTTCTGACAAAAAAGTGTGATGGAGAGGTCTGTCAGTCACTGAATCTCAATGTTAACTTTGGAAGGTGTTTTAACCTTTTAAGACTACATATTGCTATCTCATGTTTGGTGGACATAATTATAAATATGTCCTCTACAAGTTTTATGTTTTGACCTAAGCTCGGTTCTCACTCTAACATAGGATTTTTAGGTTTGCAACTCAGAGTGGTCAAGATCTGACACTGTTTAGCAAAAATGACATATCTAGAGTTTTACCCAACGCAATAACTTCAAACCAATTTTGTATGCAATAGAACTCAACAATAGAAATCTGGACACAAAAATCACTTTAAGACCATTTTTCTACATTTAGTTATGGTGTTTTCAAGTTTGTGGCAGAAAGTAAGTAAGTCTAGAAAATCAGGCTACTTAGGGTTTTGGTTGCTTAGCTTATGTGTTGTACATTTTTTACATGTTTTCTTTGCATGCATGTTATAAACTCACATAACCAAAATTGCAGAATACATATAAGCCATAAAACTAAAAAACATACACATGCAAGCACATACAAAGTACAATCTTACTCTAGTAATCCACTATTTGCATCTACAACGCCTTTTTTTGAGTTATTCTTCATTTCCATTTTTCTTAGGGATTCTTATGGAGATGGATTGAGGGGTATCTTAAGAGAGAATATCAGAAGGTTTAAGAGAGTTGCTTACCTCTTTTGATGCTTAAAATGTTGAGGAAGGAGTGGACTTAGCTTCAATGCTTCTCCTTGGACCTTTCCTCCTTCTCTCCTCCTTCTTTGTTTTTTTCTCTCCTTCTTTGTTCACACTTAGAATTTTTGAGACCTCTCTCTCTCACTCTCTTGTGGCCGAAAATGGAGAATGAAAGGGGTGTTTGGTGTGTTATTTATAACAAAATTACAATGGAGACTCAATGGAGACATAATAATTACCCAAAAAAATAAATTACAATGGAGACATAATAATTACATATAAGTATAATTTTTGAATTTTTTTCAATTTCATTGGTTGTATGGGAGGTTAGCTCTTATTAAGAGAATTATGAAAGAGAAATTTTCAGGTTGTGCAGATGGGAATTCGGCTAGGGCATGTTTGGGAGACTAAAAGGCTAATTTTGTATTTAATTCGTGTTTTAAATTGTATTTTAGTACATTTTTATAAATATAAATGTATAAAATATTAATTTTATGTACTTTTTTGGTATCTAAACCTATTATATTAATGTATTTATAATTAATTTAGTCTTTCTATAATTTATCATAATTTTGATAGTAATCAATTAAATAAGTGTAGGCTTTTAAGCTAAATTAAGCTAGTTTGACTAGAATTGGCTTTTTAACTTATTTATTGTGTAAAGACTTTAAATAATTATTTATTTGCTTTTGTTGATCTACATTATTATATGACTGTATATATTACTTTTATAAAAAGTATTGGGTCAAAATAATACTTAATTTATACATTTTTTTTTATTTTTAAGCTTAAAAAAGTAAAAAGTAGCTTTTTGGGCACAATTCCCTAAGTGGCCAGCCATGCAAGGGCAATTTGGTCATTTTTGTTTTTATTTTGTATTTTATTAATTAATTGTATATATATATATATATATATATATATATATATCTGATTTTTGGGTGTCCATGTGTTAAATCTTGAATTTTTGAGACTTTTTGGTGTACTAAGGGCAAAATAGTCATTTTACCTTAATTATGGGAATTTTTGATTTTTTATTATTTAATATTTTATATTATTTACTTAATTTAAGCTGTTTCGAGACTTTTCTGAGTGTTAGGGCTTTGCCT
The DNA here is from genome assembly GCA_032360265.1 of Heliamphora ciliata. Taxonomy (NCBI): domain Eukaryota; kingdom Viridiplantae; phylum Streptophyta; class Magnoliopsida; order Ericales; family Sarraceniaceae; genus Heliamphora; species Heliamphora ciliata. The sequence continues at coordinate 15,194 of JAUMHN010221250.1, read as the reverse complement.
CTAAGTATTCGGCCTTTTTAGGATTCTCGGGTCAAATTAGGGTTTCGAGTTGAACTAGGGTTTCTTCTATCCTTCTAGCGACCTAAGATCTTATCAACTAACCATCGCTAATACTAGTGTTTGGGCTAGATTGTTCCACGAGTAGTTACAGTCCGGGCAGTCACAACAAGGGTCCGGGCCGGGTTATTACAATCTATGCGGTTACTACTAGGGTCCGGACCAGGGTGTTGCTATCTACGCCCCTTAAACAAATTTCATCCTTGAAATTTCATGCATAAGGTTATGGATGGTTATTTGCACTTTTTCTCTTTGATGTTGTTGTCCTTATTTACTTGAGTTGCTTTCTATTGAGGATATGGATAGGGTTGTGCTTACGTTTATTACTTTGAGCTATTGTTGTTTCATCTTACTAACATCTTAGGCCGACATCTACATGATTTTCGAAGGTCATGTCGCCTATCCGTGGTGCGGTAGTTGTCTGACTAGAGCTAATCTAAAAGTCTTTGCCCTTCAAGCGTATCCTTTCCCGAGATAATGCAACAAGTTTAACTAACGTATATCTTAGAGTTTGCGGATTCGGGCGTACCTCCAATCATTAACGAATACTCCTTTTTCTTTTTCTTGTCCATTGGTTCTCTTGTTGGTTGAGTTGTATCATCCTTCCTGAACTGCTTGTTCCATTTTTACGAATATTATAGTTTCTTCCCCTTGGTAGCGGGCATTTAAACTTTTTATGTCCAAACTTATTGCAATTGAAACAGATTGTTAAGTTAGTCTCTTGTGAACAGCGGACAGTCCCCTTATCGCCCTATGATTGGTCAGGTTGCACCTCCTTTTTCACACCATTTGTTTCTTGCTGCAATGAATTTGTTTGATCCTTGTAACTCTGTTATGGTTGACGGTGGTTGTAGTATAGTCTTCCTCGTAGTGGGCACTTAGATCTTTTATGTTCGAGCCTATGGCATTGTTAACAGACCCTTAATTTTGGTGTCCCTTTACCTATTTGTTCCAGTTGGTCACCATGAGGGTAAGGTTTTGAGCTTATGATCTTTTTGTTATTTCGTAGTGGTTCTCATTGATTGTCTTCCTCAATTCTTGTCGGGCAGTGCTTCATCTTATGTTCTGGCTAGTTGCACCTATAACAAGCTTTTACTGTTGGTTGTTGTTACTTTATGGCTTTAATCCGAACCTCATTTGCTCGGGAAAAATTTTTCTTCTCAAGTATCGGGATATTTTGTACTCTTAGGTCCGATAAGTACCATGATCCTTCCTGGGGTGGTGCCCTTCCTTGCGATCGATCTAAGTTTGTTGTTAGATCTTGCAAAATTCGTGTTAGGCTCGGGACTTCCACTTCCTCTTCAGTTTCGCTTACTTTTGCTGAATGCCCATGGTTTTGTCTTTGTCCCACCATCTCTAAAGGAAAGGAGAAGGGGTCACGAAACTATTTGCTAAAGTTTGTTCTACTTTTAAGGTGAAAGCATGACACTCCATCTCCCTATTAGTATGAAAAGTTTTATTCAATGAGATTCTATCGTTCTTCAAATATCGACATAGCAGGGCTACCATTCTGGGTTTTATATAAATTTCTGTTATTGCATTCTAGGTTTTACTTTATTAACTAGTAGAGATGTAATCCAACCAATCAGTTCTTTTCTATTTCTATTTCGTATTTTGATAATCTTGTAGTGCTGTTCACAAATAAAACCTCATATGGTTGCAAAGGCTAGTTAAAAGCTTGTTATTGTAAGAAGCTTTGACTGAAAATAAGGATTTCCTTTAATCTCGTTTATGCCTACTCTTAACATACTTTTGATGGTTTAGAACCGAGTGTTTAGACTGCCCAGGTGAGATGCGGGTTTCGGTTAGGTATGGTAAAGAACTTTCGTTGGAATAAAATTTCACGGGTATACTTTTTGCTTGTAGCTACCAATGTGTCGTGAGGTTTAACTAATAGAAAGCAAGCGGTTTTCCACTTCTCTTCCGTTACTTGCATACTAAGGGTTTCCTAAGCCTGAAGTTGTCTCTTGTTTTCCACTTCTATACCGTTGGCACGAATCTTTTGCTTTTCGGTTCGTTGGATGTGTGGGTCCGCTATGAACTAGTCTGGAAAAGTCTAGACTTTGTCACATAGTGATGTTGTTAGTATAGTTGGCTATTTCTGGTATTCGACAAAACCACTAGAGGCTGTACCCCTATTTTGTCTTGTGTATGGTTATAAGGTCTGTCTAGTGTCTCCGCTCCCTTCATTGTCAAATCTTGCACTGGTGGACATGCTAGAGCTATTTCGGGAACCCCAACAAGGTATACGGCCTTTCTTGTGCACAATCATTGCATGTTTATTTTTTTTTGGGTAATTAATTGTAACATAAAAAAAGAAAAAAAATGTACATGAATCGAAGGGGCATACCCTAGGTAGTTACAACACTAACCAAACTAAACACGAAAGCAACGAAAGCAACTAAACCCACATAACCCCTCATATGTTAGCGGGGGAAACTATCCATGCACAACCCACATGGATAGAAAGAAACAAAACCAGCAGAAATCGGCACACCACCAAACCACATACAAACAATTCGGACGACTAAATCGACCAAGACAAACGACTGAATTTTTGAACGCTTAACAACAAAACCCAACCAATCCAAAAACAAAGATATTAGGGAGGGAAATACCAGTTCAAAGGACCACTAGAGGACCTTTTCTTTTTCTTTTTGCTATTATAATCCTTCATACCTGACATTTGATTTGCGCTAGAGACCGGTGTTTCACAGAAACCTTCATCAGCGATATCCAAGAGAGCTTGAAAGGAATTTGAGGAATGAAATTCATGTACCGCTTGCTCCCTAACTCCCACATCTGCTGACGTTGATGACTTCACAGTAGTAGCATCAACCTCAGGCACCTCAGTCACATCTGTAGAATTCTCCCTTTCCTTGCTCAACCCATCTGCACAAGATGCCAAAGCATCCTCCTGCCCTTTACCCACCTGAGTCCATACATTTTGGCGTTCTAGGGGAACATCCTTGCAAATACGCTCAGGGCCAAGAACGGGATCACAAGCAGCAGTAGGGATATTCACTTTGGCACTTACTTCCCGAACACCATTGCCACCTGTGTTTAGAGCTTCCAACTTAGCTCCAGTTACTTGCTCCCCCTTAGTAGTCTCCGCTATGGAGGGGGTGGGAGAAGGTTTAGGATTACATTTGTGGCCAAAAACCTTACAAGCTGAGCATGTGGGGAGGATCCACTGGTATTCCACTCGGATGGTTGTCGCGTCTCCACTGATTTTAACTATCACCTCGTGCAGGAGCTCATCCCCAGCGGAGACTTCAATACACACTCTTACATAGTCTAACCTCTTCTTAGTTGTTGTAGCTTGATCAACATGTATAGGTCTACCAATGGTACTGGAAATCCTGCTAAAACCTGAGGCAGTCCAAGATTTCAATGGGAGTTTGTGAAGTTTAACCCACGTTGGGATGGAAGATGGGTGAGTTGTAGAGGGAACCAACATTCTCTTCCATTCATAAAATGTCATTTATGTTGCTTGTATGAACTCTAGGACTTGCTTGGGGCTTAAGTTTCCCATACGCTCACAAAGCACTCGAACTACACTTGAGCGCCTTCAAGCGCTCGTACGGTGCTTGAGCGCATGAACTCCAGTAATCAGCACTCGTTGTTCGCTCGTGTGGCGCTTGAGCACCCCTTTTCCAGTGTTGAGCGCTCTTAAGGCGCTTGCTAGGCGCTTGAGCGCTCATGGTGCCCCTTTGTGTTCCAGTTCACACGCTTGGCCCCCTTATTGATTGAGAATTCAATGTGCTCGCAGAGCGCTCGCTTGGCGTTTAAGCGCCAGTACGCACTCGCTGAACGCTCGTTAGGCACTTGAACTCCTAGTCCTTTTTCATCAACCAATTCTGGTTGAGCTCTATTTTTGTATATAATCATAATAGTGCTCGTCTATTAGGGTTTAAGAAGGATCCCTGAACTTCTGAAGAGGCTACTTCCTCTTTCTAAGAGCCTTGCATTCATTCCTTCTTCTTTCCTCCATTTTGTAGCAACCGAAGTGCATTCGTTAGTGTTTTTCAAACACCTTAGGTTGTGTATTCTTGTTAAAACCACATTTTTTATATTCACTCATTTTCACCTCATTCACACACTTGGCCGAGTTAACTCAGAGTCGTCATCAAATGGAGATTGGGTCGTTGTGCTCGTGGTTGCTATGGAATCTCTAAGGTGCTCAGGGAGCTAAGTCAAGAAGCAGAGTTAGGTCTACATTATGGTAATAGTTGTAATCCCTTTCTCGTTGTGTTTCTTGTACCCTTATTGATTCATAGTGGATTATTGTGTGTTAGTGCCGTGATTTTTATCCCGGGGTATTCCCTATGGTTTCCACGTTATATCTCGTGTGTTGTGGTGCATGTGTTTTATTTCTTTGGTTTTTACCTTTGTTCTCATAAGATTTAAAACTTTCATTAGAAAGGAAAAATTAATTTTTATTGGCCTATTCACCCCCCTTCTAGGCTCATTCCTTATGCTTGTTAGCTTTTTCAATTGGTGTCAGAGCAAGGTTGTCCCTTAGTTGGCTTAACCGCCAGAGTTAGATCCTTTAGTAGCCATGACCTCTGAGTTAGGTAGAGAGGGTACCTCCACTACTAGGCCTCCCTATTTTCATGGCAACAACTATCCCTATTGGAAGGCTAGGATGGAAGCTTTCCTAAATTCCATGGGAATTTGAATTTGGAGATCCATTCTCTACGGATACGAAGCCCCCACTGTTGAAGATTCCACTACCAAAGTTGTTAGGTTGAAAATCGACACCGAGTGGACCTAACTTGACAATGAGTGTTCCAACTTTAACTACAAGGCACTAGATGCTATTCACAATGCCCTTAGCCCCAGTGAGTTTAGTCGTATCTCATAGTGTGACATCGCTAAAGAGGCTTGGGACATCTTACAAGTGAGGCATGAGGGCACTCAAATTGTGAAGACCTCAAAACTCAAAATGTTGACCACTAGGTTTAAAGAACTGCGTATGACCGATCATGAGACCTGTGACCAATTCTATGGCAAACTTAGTGAAATTGTTAATTCCTTTTTTGGTCTAGGTGAGCCCCTTTCCTCATTTAAGGTTGTTCGTAAAGTTCTTAGGTCCCTACTTGAGAAGTTTACGGCTAAAGTTACCACCATAGAAGAGAGTCATGATATTGACTCTATGAAGGTTGAAGAACTGGTAGGCAAGCTCTAAACCTATGAAATCAACCACTTGTCCTCTAAGAAAACTTCTTCTTGCTCTAACAAAGGCATAGCTTTGAAATCCTCTCATATTGACACCCATAAAAGCAATGATGAAGAAGAGGATGATGATGAAGAAGAATTGGGCATGCTAGCTAGAAAATTTTGAAAGTTTGTTAGATTTGAGAAGGGGAACAATTTCAACCCTTCCTCCCCCAAGTTATTTTTTTTCGAGCAAAAAGTTCACCTCAAGTGGTAGTGACAAGCGTAATACCTCCTTTAGTTCCAAGAAACCCCAAGGGATCTAGTGTCACGAATGCCATGAGTTTGGTCACATTCAAGCCGAGTGTGCCAACACCCACAAAAAGAAGCAAAAAAAGGTTTTTACTGTTACTTGGGATGAGGAGAGTGAAGATGAAGAATTAAAAGAGTGTGATCTCGAGGATAAAGTCGATAAGTTTAACTTTGCCGTGTTAGTGGCCAGCATTGGACCTTTCGACCACTCTAGTTTGCCCATCGACAGTGACGCTTCCCTTATTAGTTGTGGCCAAGGTGAATCTCTAGCCACCGAGTCCCTAGATGAGTCTAGTGAAGATGGTGAGGGTAATGATGATGATGAGATTGAGTCTATCCATGAAGCATATGATGAACTTGTCAAAGAGTGTCTAAAACTCAAGAAAGATAAGCTAAAAATCAAGATGAGGTTTAGAACTCTGGAGAAAGAAATGAGTTTCTTGAAAAGTGAAGTGAGTGAAAAGACTACGAAAGTTGAGAATCTTAAAACTCACAAAGCGAACTTGCCTGATAAGTTTGCTCACATTGAGGAAGAAAGACTTGAATACCTAGGCGAGTTGACAGTTGCTAAGTCTATGATTCTTGAACTTCAGAAAGACTTAGTTGAATCTAACTCTATGATGAAGAGAAGTGAAGCAGCTTCTCGAATCACAGAGTTACCTTCCTCTTTCAGAAATAAGAGCGGTTTAGGGTACTTAGACCCACCATCCTTGAAACCCAAGACTACTGGTGATCCTATGAAGGTTGTGTTTGTTAGTGATTCAAACACTCCCACATCATCCACTCCTCCTAGTCTAGGTATCAAGAGCGATAAATTTGGTCATAAGAAAAAGAGGGCACCTACATGTCATCACTGCGGTATTCTAGGCCACATACGGCCTAATTGCTTTAAGCTCATGAACAAAAAGGCATCTAGAAGTCCTCCAAATAGTCCTTCTATCTTGGGTAGACCTATGCATCAATCTAAAGCACATCTAGCTAGACATGATAACCATTTTTTGGATCATCTTAATGACCTTGCCAAACAATTATCCCATCTTCTTGATGAAGTTCACAACTTGGCCAAAGTTGTTGGTAGTTCCTTCCATCTCAGAAATATGAAGCCCGTTAGACCAAGTCATAAGATTCCTCAACCCATTGCTCCTATGAATAGGAAAGATAACTCTCAAGAATTCAGGTTTTCTACTAAGCAATCTCACCAAGATTTTTGGAAAAGAAAAGAAAATGTTTGCCTTGTGGCTCATACGACTTTGAAAACTCATGATACTTCCTTGTGGTACTTGGATAATGGGTGTTCAAAACATATGACTGGGGATAAATCTTTATTTGTCTCCTTTGAGGAATACCCTGGGGGAAATGTAACCTTTGGTGATGGAAACAAAGGAAAAATCATAGGTAAAGGTGTGATCATGTCCAATGGCCTTCCTAGATTGGAAGAGGTTCTATAAGTGGAGGGCCTAAAGGCCAACCTTTTGAGTATAGGACAATTCTGTGATAACCTGCATAATGTCCAATTCACACAAAATGGATGTTCTATTATTGACTCTTCTGGTGCATGCATTATTGAGGGCACTCGATCTTCTAATAATTGTTATTGTATAGTCCCTGAATCTAATAATGTTTGCAATAGGATTTTACTTGATGAAGCTGAGATGTGGCACTAAAGATTAGGTCACATTAATTTTGTTGATTTGCCTAAAATCACCAGAAGGGAACTCATTAAGGATGTTCCCAAGTTGGCCAGTGGCAAGGGCCTTGTGTGTGGTGATTGTTTAAAAGAGAAACAAATGAAATGTCCTCATAAAAAGACTAATCTTGTTGCTACCACGAGACCTCTCGAACTTTTGCACATGAATTTAATGGGACCCTCTAGAACCGAAAGCCTAGGTGAAAATAAGTATATCTTTGTTATTGTTGATAATTATTCTCATTTCACCTGAGTAGGATTCTTGAGGGAAAAATCTAACACTTTTGAATGTTTCAAAACCATTTGCCGAAAGAATCAAAATGAAAAGGGTTATACCATAACTCGGGTTAAAAGTGATCATAGAAGGGAGTTCGAAAACTCTAATGTGGAAAAATTCTGTGATGATAGAGGTATCAAACATGAATTCTCTGCACCTCGGACTCCCCAACAGAATGGAGTTGTGGAACAAAAGAATAGGACCCTGCAAGAAATGGCAAGGGTCATGTTACATGCCAAAAGAGTGCCAAGAAATCTTTGGGCCGAGGCGACTAGCACCGCTTGCTACACCATAAATAGAGTTTATCTAAGACCCGGAACTTCTCATACTCCTTATGAGATCTGGAATGGAAAGAAACCTAGTGTCAAATATTTCAGAGTATTTGCAAGTAAATGTCACATCCTTAGAGATAGTGAGTCCTTAGGAAAGTTTGACTCTAGGAGTGATGAAGGGATATTTCTTGGTTACTCTACCTCCAGTAGGGCCTATCGTGTGTTTAACCTGAGAACCTCAATTCTGGTTGAGTCAGCAAATGTTGTGGTTGATGACACCACGTTAGATGAGTCTAGCTCCACCGATAGTGAAGAAGTGTGGCATTTGTTTGAGGGGGAGAGTTCTACCTCTCCCAATGAGTCTATTTTTGACTCATCTTGTGATGAACCTATTTTGGAGAATAAGGGTGTTGATAAGGATGCATTGAGTGAACAAATTCCTCAAAATGAGGAATATCCTACACCCGCCAAAGAACCATCTGCTAGAGTTAAATTGAATCACCTTATTGACCTTGTCATTGGGAACCCTAGGGATGGCATGTTGACTACGAGAAAGTTCACACTGAAAGTGAAATCACTTATGTGTGCTACACCTCCCTTTTTGAGCCCAAAAAGATTGAAGAAGCTTTTGGTGATGAAAATTAGATTATTGCCATGCAAGAAGAGCTTCAACAATTTGATAGAAATGAGGTGTGGTATCTGGTCCCACGGCCTAGCAATAACAACGTCATTGGAACTACGTGGATTTTCAAAAATAAATGTAACGAAAATGGTGTTGTTGTTAGAAACAAAGCTAGGCTCGTCGCCCAAGGTTATTCCCAAATTGAGGAGATTGATTTCGAAGAGACTTTTGCTCCGGCTGCCCGCCTTGAGTCCATGGACGTTAAAAGTACCTTTCTCAATGGAGACATCAAAGAAGAAGTCTATGTTGAGCAACTTAAAGGGTTTGTAGACCCTCATCATCCCCATCATGTCTTTAGATTCATAAAGGCTCTCTATGGTCTCAAATAAGCCCCTCGTGCTTGGTATGAAAGACTCACGGACCACCTTCTAAATTCTGGCTTTGTTCGAGGGGGAGCTGATAGAACTCTCTTCTTAAAGAAAATTGAGGATGACTTGCTCATTGCTCAAATCTATGTCGATGACGTAGTCTTTGGCTCCACTTCAGATCATCACTCTCATTACTTCGGTGCTAAGATGAGCCATGAATTTCAAATGAGCTTGGTTGGGGAATTGAGATATTTCTTGGGTTTTCATGTCAGACAAATGAAAAATGGTATTTTTGTATCTCAATCTGCGTATGCCCATGACCTTGTTAAGAAATTTGGCTTAGATTTTGGAAAAGAAGCCTGAACTCCCATGAGTACGAGCATCAAACTTGGGAAAGACTCCAAATGAAAAGATGTTGATCCCACTTTGTATCGGAGTATGATAGGGAGTCCTTTGTATCTCACCGCTAGTCGTCCTGACTTATCTTTCAGTGTTGGGGTTTGTGCACGATTCCAAGCATGTTTCAAAGAGTCCCATCTTACTGCCGTTAAGCGTATCATACGCTATGTCAAAGGGACTAAAAGTCTTGGACTGTGGTATCCTTATGATACCAACACGAATCTTGTAGCTTTTTCTGATTTCGACTGGGCCGAAAATATTGATGACAGAGAAAGTACCTCGGGAGGATGTTTTTATTTGGGTAACTGCTTGGTTGCCTGGCATAGCAAGAAGCAAAATCGTGTCTCCCTATCCACCGCTGAGGCAGAGTATATTGCTGCTGGGAGTAGTCGCACTTAATTATTGTGGATTGAGGCAAATGCTTCAGGATTATGGCTTTACCCAAAGCACTATGACCGTGTTCTGTGATAATACTAGTGCTATCAATATTTCAAAGAATCCTATCCAACACTCCCACACCAAACACATCGACATTCGCCATCATTTTATCTGGAATCTTATTGAAGATGGTGTGGTGACTCTCGAGTTTATTCCCACTCAAGATCAAAAAGTCGATATTTTCACTAAACCCTTAGACTTTCTCTAGGTTTGAATTCCTTAGAATGTCTATTGGTTTAATCTCTATGGATTAGCATGTGGGGTTCTTTATCACTCTTGGGTGTATTTCTTCCTTTCTCAAGAGTTGATTATTTCTTTGATCTTTCTTCTTCTGTTTGTTTTCTTTTTTTCGTCTTTTATTGCATGCTTGTTTCCCTTGTTGTATGCTTGCATGTTTGTCCTTCATTTGCACATATTGGTCCTGGATGAGGTGTGATTTCTTCTCTTATTTTGCATAGCTATTTGATGGATCCTCATGTGCATCAGATTTTTACTCTCTTGTGAGTCTTGCTAATGCTGAATATTATGTCTAAAAATCTAATTCGCATCTCTATGTGCACACACTCTCCTGGAGCATGTTGTCCTGATGAGGTAGTAAGTTCGATTCGGTCTAATTTCTTTGGTCTATCCCATTCGGTGACTTAATTGACCGATATTTGTGGTTTACCTTAAGTTGCTTTCCCTCATGTCCTTCTACCCATCCTTGTATTTATGATGGCCTACGAGATGCTGCTTATCTCATCTGGGTGATATCGTCTTTTGAAGGATCTCTTCTTTACCTCCTCCCTTCTCCAAATAAATAAATAAATAAATAAATAAAAAGGGAAAGAAAAAGAACATCATATCTCAAGATGAATATATATATCTTTATGGTTGTGTGCCTTGACCTTTTTCTCTATCCTTAGCTGAGGTTTGTGCTTATGACTCAAGGTCTAAATGCTAGGTTGTTTGACATTAATGTTGTCTTGATCGGTATTGGAACCTTAGTTCATAGGTCGTTTCTTCACTTGCCTCTCTTCAGTCTCTTGCTCCTCTGCCACAGAGTTCAACGTTTACACTTGATAGAGTTAGGAGTTTGAGAATTTTTATCTTAAGTTGTTGCATGCAACCATCACTTGAATATGTTGATATCTGTATCTCATGATGTTCTCTCATCTTTCATATGCTCTAATTTGAGTATGGACTCTCCACTAAGTCCTGCTGTTGATCTACTTATGCATGGTTAATTTTTTTTTTAAATCTAAACAAAAATTTTCATGTTTGTTGTTCTCTGGTTGCATGTGTTATGCCTGATCTTTTGTTGAAGGGGAGTCTCTTGGGTTGTGGGGTTTTGAAATTTGTGTTTCCTCGGTTTCCAGTGCTTGGCGCTCGTAGTGCGCTCAAGCGCCTAATGGCACTCGCTAGGCGCTTGCTAGGAGCTTGAGCACCCATGCGCATGGTATAGCATTAAATGCGCTCGCTAGGCGCTCAAGCGCCAAACGAGCGTTGACGCGTGCTCGCAAGGCGCTCGCATGGCGCTTGAGCGCTTGCGCGCATTTTTGGCCCTTTTAAGGGCGCCGGCGACCCTTCTTCTTCACCTCACACTTTCATTTCTCTCATTCTCTCTCTCTCTAGATTCTTGCTCTCTCTCCCTCTCTCTCTCTCCATCTCCTTCACGTTCCTCATGGCTCCGGTTGTTTCTCTGACCATAGGTATTGTTTCCTCCCTTTCTTTTCTTTCTTGTTGCTTTTCCATTCTTCTGCTTTTTAGCATTTTTTTTCTTTTGTTCTTTCTTACCAGTGCCTTCACCAGCGGGACCAAGTCCCGGGGGTTAAAACGCCCTCATGCCGGTCTCTGGGTTACGACCCACTCCCCTCTCCTGAGGGCCGTATAGCCTATGGCATGGTTCACGAGTTCTACGTGAACGTCTCCTCTGTTGACCGTGAGCAGTGGTCTCTGACCACTAGGGTTGGTGGTCGCCCTCTTATCTTCTCCGTTGCTGACATTGTTTCTCTTTACGATGTCCCTTGGGTCGAAGATCCTCAGTATCCTCTAGGTGCTGAGTTTCATCCATCTCATGGTGAGGATTTTCGTGACCTCTCTGACGGTGCCTACAGCTATATCTCTCACCTAAAACAGCATCACCTTGCACCCCACTATCGTACACTGAACAAGATTGTTGCTTCAGTTATTGAGCCCACTGGACATACGTCCAACATCACGGCTCCTCGTGCTGACCTCCTATACGCTATCGGGCATGGGTACTCTATCACCCTGCCCTATCACATCTAGTGTATCATCCAGTCCTATGCCCAACGCCCATCAGGCACTGCCAGCATTCCCTTCTGTGCTCTCATCACTAGATTTTGTCGGTCCCTCTCTGTCCTTACCATCCCTGAGGAGCCTGTGTGCTTCCCCAAGGGCGATATCTCCTTGCAGACTGAAAGTCTGAGTGCCGCGCATGTGGACATGGATCCTTCAGCCACTGCTCTTGGAGAGCATGCCGCTCCCGAGTATCCCGCCATCATTCTCACGTTCCGTCCTCTTCACCCTGCTCTGCCTCCTCCACCGCCTGCTATTGATCCTCTACCGACTGCTCATCCTCCTGTAATTGCCTCTGACTCTGCTACTGGAACGTCTACTCATCTCCCTCCTCTCTCGGATGCTTCTCCTCCTAGTGCTGCTGCTGCTGATTCGATGTCTCAGGTGCTTCAGTATCTCGCCCGCTTCAAGGCACGGTTCGATGCTTATGACCGGACACTTGTTGCTTTTCAGGTATTGAAGGAATACCATTTGTAGTTAAGGCTATATCTAAGTTACATTTTTAGTCAACAAAATTTGGTCCCGTAAGATTGTTTTATTTGAGTATTGAAGCGAATGGGTTGAAATTCATTTTTGTGACGTCTCGTTTTCCGAGCACGTCGGGACATACGTAACTATAAATAAGGGATATATTCTAACTGAACATTCATAATTACATATGATAATTAATACATCACTAGTGGTTCAGAATTTGTTCCAAATACTTAATGATTACAGTCTTCCTGAAATTTTAACAAAAGTTACATAATATCTGTGGAAAACTGAACAAAAGATAAAAAAGGTAGACATCCTATGTCTTCAAGCGGCAAAGTTAGGATCTGCTAGCTTCTGCTACTCTCTTCGCTCTTCTAAGTCTTTTTCTCCTACGAATGTACCCTCGACAAACTGTTCTTCTTCTTTACCTGTGGCACGAATGCCATGAGCCGGAGCTTAGAAACAAATTTCCTAAACCGTCTAAAAAACTCACAATAAAATATCTTACAATACATATCATATAATATCCAATACAATTTTAAGACTAAATAGACAGATAATTTAATGTTTTCAACAGGGTAAGCATATGTAAGAACAATTGTGTGAGTGCGTGATGCAGATGAATGCAATGCAGTTTCCCAACCCAGATGAATGCAATGTAATCATCTTTACGTTCCCGTACGTTAGACTCCCGAACACCAACGTTCCCGATCACGACGACGTATAGCGGACGTTCGACTCAAGACGTGGCACAGCTCAGGACATAACACGGCTCAGGACGTATATGACCCAAGGTCGATCATATCTAACACGATAATTAGAATGGTACCATTACGTTCCCGTACGTTAAGTTCCCGTTCGTCAGTGTTATCGATCATAGCGGCGTATAGCGGATGTTCGGCTCAAGACGTGATACGGCGCAGGACGTGTTTGGCCTAAAGTCTACATATCAATACAATAACCCAAATGGTACCACTACGTTCCTGTACATTAGGTTCTTGTTGATCAACGTTCCAGATCATAGCGGCGTATAGCGGCTGCTCGGCTCAAGACGTGATACGGCTCAGGACGTAACATGGCTCAGGACGTATATGGCCCATTGTCAACACCCCCCCATCATTATATTATTCCAAATCCTCCATCCTTATTTTAAATTCTCTGACCAATAATTTGCGCACAAAACCCAACCGACAAGATACCCCAAGTGTAATGCAATAAAGCTTATGGTACAATAACTCATATTTTGAAGTACAACTTAACAATAGTATGGTATGAAACTACGCATGGCATAGTATATAAACATGACATAGCACATGGTACAACTTGCTAAAGCATCAAGTACAAGTATGCGAAACATAATCATAATTTATGCGACATAGAATTGAACCATCGGTATGAGTTCATTTTATCAAAAGCATCATTTTCATATACTAATTACCTAAAAAGTTCATATAAGGTTCACACACTCAAGTCTCATAAGTGACACATCATTCGAATACTTAGCCAATTTTAGGTACAAGTTTAATTGCTAATTTCAAAGTTGCGACAGCGTTTTGAAGTACTTAGACATTGATTTAATTTCTGAAATTTTAACACCAAATAGATAAAAATATTTCCTATAACATTCATATTCTTCTCCAAGTTCAATTTCTAAAGTAAAAATTTCATTTATTTTATTTTAATAAAAATCCTTCAGCATTTTACTGAGAAAAACATAGAAATTGAACCTCTGTTGGCTAAAGTTTTGGGGTATCATTTAAAGGGCTATGGCTCTGATTGTAGGTGAGCATTTAGTTTAGGGTGTCCGCTACAAGTTTTATGTTTTGTGCTAAGATAAGTTATTTGGAAAACGTTTGAGATTTTGGCCAATTTATTAAAAGGCTTCAGCCAACCTAAAAAGGGTCTGCAGAATGTGATTTTAACAGAAAATGCTTAAATTCTTTGGAGTATCCTCCGAGGGTATTTTCGACTGATATTTTCTCAGTAACTATTTTAATATGTAAGCTACATTTTTCATGTTTACCACTTTTGGATTTGGCTTCTAAAAAGTTGGGTTTTGGGTCTCACACAAACGTGTGACAGAGAGGTCTGTCAGTCACTGAACATCAATAGTGACTTTGGGATGGGCTTTAACCTAGCAAGACTTCATATTTTTGGCTCATGTTCAGTGAAAAGATAAATATATCCTCTACAAGGTTCATGTTTTGACCCAAGCTCGGTTCTCACTCTAACTTATGGTGTTTAGGTCTGCAACTCACAGTGGTCAAAATCTAATACTTTTTGGCAAAAATGTGATATCTGGAGTTCTACCCAAAGAAATCACTTGAACCCAATTTTGTATGAAAGATCACTCAAAAATATAGGTCTGGACACAAAAATAACTTTATGATCATTTTTCTATAATTTCTAATGATATTTTAAAGTTGGTGGCAAAAAATAGGTAAGCCTAGAAAATCAGGTAACTTAGGGTTTTAGTTCCTTAGCTTGTGTTGTGTGCATTTTTGATGTGTTTTCTTTGCATGCATATTATAAACCCACATAAACAAAAACTCCCGAATACACACAAGCCATAAACTTAAAAACATACACATGTAAGCTCATACAAAACTCAATCTTGCCATAGCAATCCACTATTTGCATCCACACAACGCTTTTTTTTAGTTATTCTTCATTTCTTTTTCTTAGAGTTTGTTATAGAGATGGATTGAGGGGTATCTTGAGGGAGAATATTAGAAGGTGTAAGGGAGTTACTTACCTCTTTTGATGCCTAAAAAGTTGAGGAAGAGATGGACTTAGCTCTATAGCACCTCACTTGAACTTTTCTTCC
>JAUMHN010221142.1:0-20620 GCA_032360265.1 Heliamphora ciliata | reverse complement strand
TGAAGGATAGTAGATGTCCTCCCAACGAGGCATGCTATTCTCAGGTTACCAGCCTGTTGGTGAATTAATTTTAAAATGGTAGAGGAAACTAAATTAAAATGAATTCAAAGTTTTACTCATCATAATTAACGGTATTTTAATTATGTGGTTCTCATAATTAAAATGGCTTTCAACCCACAAGGTTTCATTCTCAAATATAACAAACTTACGGGACCAAATTATCTTAACTGAAAACGAAACTTGGACATTGTATTAACTGCTGAGGATTACAAGTTTGTGTTGACAGGGATATGTTCACCAATACCTGATGAGGGGGCTACCGATAGGAAAACCCAGGCCCATCAGAAGTGACAAAAAGCTTATCAGATGGCTCGCTGTTATATTTTGACTTCAATGTCAAATATTTTGCAGCATCAACATCTGTCTATGCTCAGTGCCTATGACATGATGATGAACCTCAAAGAAATATTTAGGGATCAAAATCGTGCTGCTAGGCAGGTGGCCATGAGATCTCTAACGAATGCAAATATGGCAGAAGGTACACCAGTTAGGGATCATGTTCTAAAGATGATTAGTTTTCTGAATGAACTGGAGATCCTTGAAGCTAAAATTGATAGAAAAACCTAGGTCGATATCATACTCCAGTCACTGCCTAAAAGTTTAAAGTAGTTCTGCCTGAACTATTCTATGAATAAGCTCAGCTACACACTGGCAGAACTTCTTAAGAAACTTCAAGCAGCCGAAGGTATTCTTAGAAAGCCAGATTATGTGAATGTGGCTGAGAAATGTTCTTCCTCTAAGCCAAAAGGTAAGAAGAAGAAAAAAGTTCAGATACAGGAAAACACAAGTCTAAAAGCAGTTAAGGGACTAAAAGCTGGTGTGAAGAAGCCGAGAGACAAGTGCTATCACTGTAACCAGTTTGGCATTGGAAAAAGCAGTGTCCGATTTTTCTCAAAAGGCAGAACAAACAGGGTAATTTTTGTTCACTGGTTGAAAACATGTTTAGCGGTATTATCTACCAGTACCTAGTGTGTAGATACGGGAGCCACTAATGATATCTGCAATTCATTGCAAGGATTCTACGAAACCCGACAACTTAGCGATGGGGAGATTTACCTGCATATGGGCAATAATACAAAGATAATAGTAGTTGCAGTAGGCGATGTCACTCTCAGTTTTAGTAGAGATAGGATACTACTTCTAAAAGATTGTCTTTATGTACTTTCGATTAGAAAAAATTTAATTTCAGTCTCGAGTTTAACAAAAGACAAATATTCTGTTCATTTTGGTAACTCTGTCGTTGTGAAGAAAAATAAATATTTTATTTATTGTGGTACATTGGTGGATAATCTGTATGTTGTATCTCTTATCTCTCTTACACTACAACTAACTGAAATGAATAACACATCTATTTTTCCATATAAGAGAAAATTTTCTTTTTTAATGAACTAAACGTTTCTTTAGCACTTACGCTTGGGTCATATTAATCTAAAAAGGATAAACAGATTGGTAGCATATGGACTTTTGTGTTCATTGGACGTGGAGGCACTTCCAGTCTGTGAATCTCGCTTAGAAGGTAAAATGATCAAGAGACCCTTTTTGTGGCGACGGGATTTTAGAGTTTTTTAAAAATGGTCAAAAATAAGGAAATTCAAAGATGTTTAGAAAATATTTTTACACCTTGAAAATCAAATTTTGAAAATTCTTTTTTGTTGAAAATAGAGTCGCCACTTAGTTTTTGAGAAAAACTAAAAAAATAAAAATTGCTACTGATTTGTAAAACGTTAACCCAAGAAAGAGGGCTCGAGGGCTAAGATACGAATCGGGAAAGGTGTTAGGCACCCCGTTCGCCTAACCGTAAGATTGGCCACTACTAATCATCATTAGTTCTTTAATAAGACTTTTCAAATGCATGCAAATAAAAAAAATAGAGTCAAAAAGAGAACATCCAAAATTAAATATGAAAAATACATAACATACGTATATAGAACCCCAAATAAAACAAGTTCAAAAGAAAAATTTTAAATCCTACGGCATGTAATTTTTAACTAAAGGATACATAGAGTACACCCGCATGCAATATTATTTAAATAACCTAAACTAGCATGATTTGCATAAAATAATAGGAATATGTTAGAAAATGCTAAAATTGCCTAAACATGAATTGTTATAAAATAAGTTCAACTATTCTAAGCATGATTTCAAAAAAAGTGACTAAAGCATGTATATTACCAAAATAAACTACGTTAGTATTAATATGATGAATTAATAAAGAAATAAGGAATGTAAAACAAAAAATTCATAAAAATCCTATAAAAGGAAAGTTTTGAAAAGAAACTTATACTAAAAATAAAATGGTTAGGAAATGCTATTAATAAAAAAAAATCTAACTATTCACATCATCTATTTAAAAATAGATAAAATAAAATGAAAAGAAAAGAAAAAAATGAAAAGAAAATAGAACAAAAGAGATGGAAGTTACACTTTTAAAAATATTACTTAAGAACATTTTAATGATCTTTGGGTTTAATGAAATTAAAAAAATAAAGATAAAATAAAGGTATAAAAAGAAAAAATAATGGAGCTTTATAAGAAAGATAAATGCTAACATTAAAAGAAAAGAAATACTAATAAAGAAAAATTAAACTAATACTAAAAGAATAAACAAAAAAAAAAATAGAACATTATAAGAAAATTTAAAGCTAATAAAAGAAAAGAAGAAAAAAAATAAAATGCTAGAAAAAAAAATTACACTAATATTGAAATAAATGCAAAATGAAAGCTAGAAAATAAATATAAAGCTAAAAATAAAATAAAATGGAGCAATAATAAATAAAAAAAACTAATAAAGGAACTTTAAACTAATTATAAAAGAAAGAAATAAAATGAAATAAACATAACTATTTAATTAGAATGTATGAATGTAATATTGATAATTATATTCATATAATGTAAGTATTTTTGATTATAACAATTAACAACAATGATAAGTTGTAATTGCCAAAAATATTAGCACTAATTAATGAATAAAAAAAATAAAAATGACAATGTGTTAAGTGTGAAAGTGTAAGCTAAGAAATTAATTAAAAAGACTAAATTACATGAAACAAATTAAACAATAAGAAAATTTAACTATGTAAAAGAAGGAAATACACGAATTGAAATTGAATTTAACCTGATTACTCCAAAAAAGAGGGAATGGAGTTAAAAGGATCGGGGGTCCAAACAAGGTACCTGGATTGCTAAGGAATCCTCAAGTCGGGGAATGTGCTTCAATGGTCCAATCCTCGGATGGTGATCCCAAGCTAGGGTTTCAATGTAGGCGTTGAAAGTTTGGATCTCAGTATTTTGGTAGGGTTTTGGCATCGGGGGTCAAAATTGCTCGGCAACTCGGCAGAGCTTCTCTCACTAAACCTGTCACTAAAATTCTGTCCTGAAAACGTACCAGGGGTACGGTATTTATAGATTTCTTCAACCAATCAGATGCTGCCACGTTCTGGGATATGTCAGGCCATTTAGAGTTGGCGGTTACCATTTGAAAAGGTTCCACAAGGTTCTATTGGCGGTCGCCATAATGCAAGTTGGCGGTTGCCAGGTTGGAGGTGGCGGATGCCACTTTTGGCTAGGATTTTCAAGAGGTTCTATTGGCGGTCGCCTCAATGAACATGTCGGTCGTCACTTTGGGAATGACTTGCATAACAAGTTATTAGTGGTTCAACATAATTTCATTGGTTTGAAGGTTTTAATGATTTGTGTTCAAATACCAAGCTTGGATCACTTCTCGATGATCGAACTGAAGCACTATTCTAACTGTTTTCATCATCGGATTAACCTAAGATTGGGCGGGGTCAAAATGGGGTGTCTGCAGTTTCCCTTATTTGATATAACTTGCATAGCAACGCGTGATGCGGGTTATATCAAAGATCTAGAAACAACAGCCATTTGACCGAGCCGTCAATCTTAGATCACAAACACACAAGCATGCATATAATGTTAGTCGTACTCGAATTTCCATCGAGCTGCCTACGTACCTCTTTGTTAGGGATCAGACCAAAATGTAGTTCACGTGGCAAAATGCAAGGATGCAAGATAAAAAACATGATGTGAATGCTAGCATGCTAACATGATGTAGACACTAGTCTGAACATAAATGTGATTGAACAAATCCTAGAGATCGAGTCAAGATCTAAATGGAGCACAAACGGGCGAGTCAAAGATTGAGTCAAGACCTAAGAACTCGGCTAGGGATTGTGTTAAGATCTGGAAAGGCAATTGATCGGTCGAGTCAAGACCTTACAATTTTGGGATGAAGCAAAGGATAAAAATGATTGAAAGCCAAGTTACGACTTTTGACTAAATTTATTGGGAACGAGATAAAAATAATTAAAAGTCTAGTTATGACTTAAAATTAGATTTATCGAAAAGAATAATAACGATTTAATAGGTCGAGTTAAAACCTAAAAAGTTCGGAATGGGATAAAAATAACTAAAAGCCAAGGAACGACTTAAAATTAAATTTATCGAAAAGGATATCATATAATTAATAGGTCGAGCTAAGACCTATAAATTCGGAATGAAACGAGGGATAAAAATAATTAAAAATCACGTTACGACTTTTAATTAAATTTATCGGGAAGAAAATCACAAATTAATAGGTCGAGTTAAGACCTAAAAATTCGGGATGAAACGTGGGACAAAAATAATTAAAAGCCAAGTTACGACTTTTAATTAAATTTATTGAGAAGAAAACTACAAATTAATAGGTCGAGTTAAAACCTAAAAATTCGGGATGAAACGTGGGATAAAAATAATTAAAAGCCAAGTTACGACTTTTAATTAAATTTATCGGGAAGAAAACTACAAATTAATACGTTGAGTTAAAACCTAAAAATTCGGGATGAAACGCGGGATAAAAATAATTAAAAACCAAGTTACGACTTTTAATTAAATTTATATAGGTCGAGTTAAGACCAAAAAATTCGGGATGAAACGTGGGATAAAAATAATTAAAAGTCAGGTTACGACTTTTAATTAAATTTATCGGAAAGAAAATCACAAATTAATAAGTCGAGTTAAGACCTAAAAATTCGGGATGAAACGTGGAATAAAAATAATTAAAATCCAAGTGACGACTTTTAATTAAATTTATCGGGAAGAAAATCACAATTTAATAGGTCGAGTTAAGACTTAAAATTCGGGATAAAACGTGGGATAAAAATAATTAAAAACCAAGTTACGACTTTTAACTAAATTTATCGGAAGGAAATCCATACATAAAAAATTTTCTTGAAATATTTTAGAAAATGCCCAAGATTTTAAAAGACCTTAAAAATATACATACAAAATAAGGAAAATTATTTTTAAGGAAAATTATATATATATCTTTTTGGAAATAAAAATATTTTTTTGGAAGTAACACATTGAAGTTAATATGCACAAAAGAAAAATAATCACATCACACAAATACAATAAACACACCAAAAGGAAAAAATAAACACGTGTAAAATAGTAAAAGACCCCCAAACAGCCCCTAAAAAACCCGAAGGCCCCATAATAATGTTCTAACATGGCGGTCACCAGGATTGATGTGACGTGACGGTTGACATGTTGGCGGTCGCCAACATTTTTCCCTTCTGACATGGCGGTCGCCATGCCCAAATCCTTTTAACCTGGTGGCCGCCGTGTGACCGTTCACAAACCTAGCAGTCGCCAACACTGAAAGTGGCGACCACCACTTTCAGACGCGCATAAGGTCCCTAGGCGCGCTCGGGTGTGGCTCATTCGCATCCTCTCATTCTCTCTCTAGCTCCCTTGTGCTCCCAAAAACTCTCCAACCTTCTCTTTTCTTCTCTTTGTTTTTTGTGCCTTCCCTTCTCCTTGTGAGGACTTTCTATTGATACACGATGGTCACCCTTCTGTTTGTGATTCTTTTTCTGTTCGTGGCAGTTCAGGGCTAGGGAGACAACGATCTAGGGGCACGACGGGGCCCTTTCGCTACTGAGAACTCCTCCATGGGCGCCATTGGGGGACTTGGCTCCCATATTCCTGCTGGTGGGGTCTCTGCACCACAGCGCTCCACCTCTTTAGGAGCCATGGAGCAGGATAGGGTGGCACGAGCGGCTGCTGCAGCACAGGCGGCTGCAGATCAGGCAGCAGTGGAGCAAGCAGCTGCTGAGACTGAGATAACTGACTTTTTGGATCCCTAGGCTAGGGAGGGTCCTCCAACCCCCTTTGATCCTCATACCTATGCTCCATTACCACATCATTTGACTCCGGGCGGGATGAAACGCTACAAGCCTCCCATCGATGCTGTTGTTGTTGATGTTCTTCTGCGGGAGCCCGATCACCATATTTCTTGGCAGCGGCCTTTGGTATGTTCCCTATCCTTACTTGTTCAATTATTAGAGCATGTTTTTATGATATTTATCAAATATAGACGAATGCCTAGGATCCCCCATATGATATGATGATGTGATTTGATATGATGATGATGAATGATAGTGTTGATGATATTTGCTAAATAATGTTTGAGGTCTGGACTTAACTTTAGGCACCTGTGCAATGGAGATTAAAACAGTAGGGACATTAGGGTTTGAACAAATAATAAAAGAGACGATTATTTTAGCGAAAATAAAAAAGGCTTGAATTTTTTATTTTTAGGAAAAAAAACCTAAAAACTAAGGGAGATTTTTATTTTTTCTATTTTTGGGGCATGAAGACTAAAATGGTAATTCTTATAAAAAATCCTAAAAAATTAAAGGGAATTATATCGAAAATCCTAAAATCTAGAGCAAATTTTGTAAAAATAAAAACTTAAGGGGCAGTCTTAGAGAATTAAGGGAAATAAAAATGAGAAAATCTTTCAAAAAGTCCTAGGAAGTTTAGGAAAAATTATTCAAAAATTCTTTAAAAATTTCGAAAATCCAAGAAAACTTAGAGACAATCCTAGAAAAATGTTGCAAAAACCTTAGAAAATTGAGAAAGATTTTAGAAAATCCTAAAATTAAGAAAAATTTTGAAAAATCTAGAACATTAGGAAAATTTTGAAAAATCTTAAAAAATTAAGGAAGATTTCTAGAAAAACTTAGAAATTTTTGTAAAATTCTAGAAAATTAAGAAAAACTTTTTAAAAAAAACTTATAAATTTTTGAAAAATCTTAGAAAATTAGGAAAAAATTTGAAAAATCTTAGAAATTCTAAGAAAAATTTCTAGAAAGATGAGGCAAATTTTCAAAAAACAAATCGTAGAAAATGATGGCAAAATTTTAGAAAGTCGGGGCAAATTTTCAGAAATTCGTAGAAAATGATTAACGTACTAGGACTTAGGGTGCCTAGTTTGTCTAGGCACCCTATCATTTTGTGTTAATCATCTATCAAATAGAGGTTTGCCTAGTGCACTAGGGTTTAGGGTTTCTAGTCTTTTACTAAGACGTGCAAAAATCAAAGGATCGTCTCTTACACACGAACTTAGAATTAGAAGAATTTGCCTGGTGTACCAGGGCTTAGGATTCTTAGTCTTTTACTAGGACGAGCAGGGTTTGAAAGATCTGATTAGCGTACTAGGACTTAGGATGCCTAGTTTATCTAGGGCTTGAGAAATTTGTCTGGCTTGCCAAGGCTTAGGGTGCCTAGTTTATCTAGGGCTTGCGAAATTTTCCTGGCTTGCCAGGGCTTAGGGTGCCTAGTTTGTTTGGGGCTTGAAATATTTGACTCCTATTTTGTTTAGGGCTTGAAAGATTTACCTGGCTTGCTAGGGCTTAGGGTGCCAAGTTTGTCTAAGTCTTGAGAAATTTTCTTGGCTTGCCAGGTCTTAGAATGCCTAGTTTGTCTAGGGCTTGAAAGATTTGCAAGGTTTGCCAGGGCTTAGGGTGCCTAGTTTGTCTAGGGCTTGGGAGAGCCTGGGCTTGGGGTGCCTAGTTTGTCAGAGTGCCTAGTTTGTCTAGGGCTTGAAAGATCCGAAGGCCCATCACACACACATGAGCCTGTTTTTTTTTTTTTTGCTTTTGGTTATCTGCTGTGCTTGATCTGCTCTTTATGTAACCTCTATTTGTCTTCTCTTTTCAGGCTGGTCACTATGTCCGTGGCTTCGGAGGTTCTGCCTCTAGAGAGGTGTTGGAGTGGCATGATGCCCTCCTTGCTCCCTACCGGGCTTACATTGATGCCTTCGATTTTGCTCGCTTCATAACCTTGTTGGGTAGGACAACCAACGACCGGGTATGGTTGACAGCTCTGGAAGAGCAGTGGTGGGATACCACTAACACCTTTTATTTCACCACGTTTGAGGCTACCCTGACGCCTCTGGGCTTCGCTCTTATTACCGGCATTCGGGTTTGAGGAGCTCCTATCCCTTTTGATCCGACTGTCGCGCCATCCATTGATGCATTGATGCATTTTCTTGGAGCTATTCCCACTCAAATGGACAGAGATTGCGTCAAATATACCTGGTTCTTCGACCGTTTCTACCACTTCCACTGCACCGAGCCCATGGATTCTAAATGTATATGTTCGGTACCACCTTATTTTCGAACAAGGAGAACACCGTTCATTTGCATTACCTCGGCGCCCTCGCTCGTCTTGATTGGGTTGCTTCATTCGACTGGGAAGGGGCTGCTCTCGCCACCCTCTACGACTTCATGCGGACCTTGACCCGGTTCCCACAAGAGCTCAGCATCGAGGGATACTGGAGGGTTTGGGAGGTATGATTTAGTTTCTGTACTCTTCCATTCATTTCGATATCTGTCATCCATTTTCTGCTTGCTGACATCTTTCCTTTACGGCTATGGACTTATGAGTTCCTCGGGATGCATGTCCCGGTGAACTCATCGATAGTACCTTCAGTCATTCCCCGAGTAGCCCGGTGGTCCCAAGGGCTAAAGGGGAAGAAGGCTGGGGGAAGGATATCGATCACTTTCGGGCATCTTTGGACCGACTGACTCCCGATTAAGTATCATTTTTACTGCTCATTGTATCATACTGTTCACTGCACTGTACTATTTCTGTTCTTTTTTGCTCTGTACACTAATTACTGTATTATGTACATTAACTGTTATACTGCATTGTATTCACTGCCTTCTCTTCTTCGCATTGCACTATATTTTGAATTGCTGCTGGTCCACTGGGATGTCTGGCGGGGAGTAGAGGATCGGACCGGCGCAGATCTGATGCGCAGCCTCGATGTGACTTCGAGATTTATCTTACTAGAGGGGCCATTTAGCTGAGAGTATTATCTTGGGGAGCGAGTGGTCCACCAGTCGCTCAGCCTCCACCACTTTTGGATTCAATTGGTCCCTCCAGCCTGCATGCCTCGGACCGATCATTTGGGCTGGGTAGATCTTCTTTTGGAGCTGGTGGGGATGCACGCTGCGGAGCTATTGGTGTCGGAGAGGGATTATGCCGCCTGGGCCCGGGCACACTTATTGGGTCCATTAGGACCCGGCCCGGCTGCCTCTGGTGGTAGGAGGGGAGACATGTGCCGGAGGCTGCCGACGCTGATGCCGCTGTTGGAGGAGCTGAGGTTGCTGCTGCCGTTGCCACTGGAGTAGCTGCTGGAGGACCTGGAGCTGGGGCCGTTGAGATACCTTGGATGATATTTTCCTTCATTGCCGGGTATCCTTTTGATATTCTCATCTCGGTTCTTCAAGTTCTGGAGTTTCGGCCCGTGTATACTCAGGTTTGCCTTTCTTCTCACTATTTTTCTTCTGTCTGTCTTTCTTTTTATGTTGACTTCTTAGTTTTATTATTATTTTTTTGACAGGCAGATCAGGCTTGGCTGGATCGTCTCATGCTGGTGGTGGGTGGCATGCGGACTCTGATTCTCCAGTAGGATGCGGCTTTGCGTGTGACTGGAGTTCCATTTGTTCCTCTTTCAGTGAGTGTCTTTTTCTGTGACTTGTCATTTTGTTATGTACTTTATCCTTACTTTTGCTTCTTCTTTTTCAGACACCGATAGCTGCCACTGGCGCAGTACCCTCACAGGTTCCTGTTCCACCTCCTACCCCTGTTTCGGCCCCTACTCGAGGTCGTGGATCCCGTGTCTCCTCCCGAGCGCATCCTTCTCTAGGATCTATTTCATTTGCTAGGAGTCGATCCAGAGTCGTATCCTTCTCCTTCGGCAGCGATGATAGTGACGGCCTGGAGATGCTCTTCGAGGATGTCAGTTCCGAGGAGGCTGGCCCCTCTTCCCATCGAGTCCGCCCGAGGCGTGAGTGAAAGAGAGAACTTCCCCCCAGTTTCATTTACTTTTAGATACACTTTCTTTTTATACATTTTGGTTTTCATGGGCATGCGTGCCCCAGCTAGATACTCTTATGAACCTGCGTGCCCCTGTTTACTTTATGTTACATTTTACCATTTTCTGATGCATTTTGGGCAATCGTGCCATTTTATTGCTTCATATTCATCTGCTGTATGGTTCTCTTTCACTTATTGCTCGAACTGCCTTGGATGTATGATACAAATGTTAAGCTAAATTGCAAACTGATACGTACTCGCCATGTTCAAATCTGGCGGTCTCCACTATCTTACATGGCGGTCGCCACTTCTATCAAGACTGATATGGCGGTCGCCACAATCCAATATGGCGGTCGCCTGGTCAAAGGGCTGATGTCACTGTACGGTTCCCTTTCAAGTTGGTGGTCGCCCACTCCAAGGTGGCGGTCGCCACAATGATTGTACTTTTTCTACTTTTTTAATCTCCTGCCTTTCCATGCTTTATAAATACAGTCCTGGAGGCCCCATTTTCTGTTATTCCTATTCAGATGGCTAGTTCCCTTTCTTCATGGATTGAGGCATTCTCCTATATCGAGCATTTGAACTTCGCCCCTTTCGGTATCAACTCCTTGTTTCCTCTCATGGCCATAAAGATTGACGGCCCTTGTTGAAAGCAACTGCTCAGCTATGGGACCCGTAGTCCCACGTCTTCCTGTTCGGCCTCGAAGAGCTATGTCCCACTGTGGACGAGTTTGCTGCTATTTTAGATTTGGCCCCGCAAAGCTCCGTTGTTGTTCCCACTTTCTTTCTCTCGACCCGTCAATAGGTGATACAACTCTGTGGCCTGTCTAGGATGGAGGACTCCCTTTTAACACAGGAAGATTATCTTAGCATACCTTAGATTATTGACAGATTTTGTCCTACTAGTGATCTTAGTGACCTCGATTTTTAGCTGTGGCGACGCTATGCTCTTTATTTCTGTCTTATTGGCTACTATCTTCTCATTCCCTCTAACGGGCGAGTTAGCTGAGCATTGGTTGACATCGCTAGTCAAATGTGAATAGGGAAGGACTTTGTACCACTTGTCCTAGCCGAGACACTGCTCGGTCTAGATGCTGTTCATCATAGTGAGACCACTACTTTTGCTAGCAACTCCTTGCTTCTTCAGGTAGGCTCAAACCTTCTTCTTTATTAGACTTTTTTCATATTGCAAAGCTTTTCTCTTACTGTTCTAACTTTTGCTGTAGATCTGACTGATGGAGAAGGTAAATCTTATACAAAAACCACCTACTGATAGACACAGTGTCGCAGCTTTCCTTTATCGTCCCTACTATCAAATATGCAACACTGAGGCAGCCTGGCGACAGTACCTTTCTTCTCTGACTGGCCTAGATATTACCTGCCAGTGCCCTTGGTGGCGGATTCATGCCATGACTCTAACTACCATGGACCACCTTGGTGTTCTGCTCGTTGGTCTGCGTCGGACTTCTTTCTATTATCCCCATCGGATCATGCGGCAGTTCAGTCGCAATCAGATCATCTTGCACAGTATCCGAGGCCGTTTATTTTCATATGCTCTACGGGCCCAATTTCTAGCATTGTATCAGGATGCCTTGCCATCTCGTTCATGGATGGAGATACAGGAATTGTAATGTCCCGAGCTTCTTGCTGAGTATAAGACATGGCAGATGCTGGATAGGGAAAAGAAGGATAAAGAAGAAGGGAAACAAACAACAAAGAGGAGAAAGACTTGAGGACTTCTGCTTTGTTTTGAGAATTTCATAGCTTTTTTTTTATTTGTAGAGTTTGGGACTTGCTTGCCCTTCCTTTTATTTTCAAAACTTTGTGACTCTAATTTAAAGTAATGAAAACTTCCGCTTTATATTTAAGATGGTTCAAATTTATCCAAAGTTTTTTCGATCCAATTAAATGACTTTATTATCAAAATGTTGAAACTAATTTGCATTAGTCTCACTCAGATTCTAAGATGGTTAAATACAAAGAATGTGGCCGAACTTCTTAAAAGAAGCTGCCTACGTATCCCAAAAAAATAGAATCAGGCCTTAACGTAGTTCGGGCTCAGTTTGTTTTCGGGTATTGACACTCTCTTTTGTGATGCCCTAACTTTTGCCAAGGTCGCCCTTTCGGGTTTTCGATCTTGCGGGCTGTTCTAACTTTTGACTGAGTTTCCTTTTCGGTTTTCAACTCAGCGAGCTTTTATATTCTTTTTTTTTATTTTTTTTATTTTTTTTATTTTTTTTATTTTTTTTATCTTAGGGATAGTATTTTTTGAGTTGATCGAGGTTTACTGGAGTGGAGAATACATTGCGATCCAAATCCATAATAATGACTGCACCACCAGTCATGATAGTTTTGATGAGAAACGGTCTAGACCAGTTTGGCTTGAACTTGTGTTTTGGGTCGAAGATAGGAGCTCGGATTTCTTTAAGAACCAAATCTCCTTCTCTAAGATCCCGGGTCTTGACCTTTTTATTAAATGCTCGAGCTATCCCCCTTTGGTACCCTTGCACATGAAACAAAGCATGTAGTCTTCTTTCATCAAACAAGAGCAATTCTTCCATCCTGTTCCTCTGCCATTCTGCTTTTGAAATACTGGCCTCAGCCACTCTTAGCAAAGGAATTTCCTTCTCGATGGGAAGCACGACTTCCATCCCGTACACTAAGGAGTATGGTGTAGTTCATGTTAAAGTTCTGATTGATGTCCTGTATCCCTAAAGTGCAAACGAAAGATGTTCCGGTCAACCCTTTTGTGAGTTGATCATTTTATACAAAATTTTCTTGATGTTCTTGTTTGCTGCTTTAACTGCTCCATTGGTCTACGGCCGATATGGTGAGGACTTGTAGGCCAATATCTGGTATGTTTTGAAAAGATCCAAGACCTCTACTTGGAAGTGCGAGCCAATCCGAGATAACCTCAAGGGGGACCCCATATCGGCAAATGATATTTTTCTTGATGAACTTAGCAACATGAGAGGCTTTTAATACTAAGTAGGAGGTTCCACCCACTTAGTAAAGTAGTCA
This sequence comes from Heliamphora ciliata, assembly GCA_032360265.1. Taxonomy (NCBI): domain Eukaryota; kingdom Viridiplantae; phylum Streptophyta; class Magnoliopsida; order Ericales; family Sarraceniaceae; genus Heliamphora; species Heliamphora ciliata. The sequence goes on along the minus strand of JAUMHN010221142.1, from coordinate 7,369 downwards.
ATGGCCACTAAAATGAATTCGTGTCCATTCAACGCCTTTGGTTTTACTTTTTCGATCACATCGATACCCCCTATTGAGAACGGCCATGGTGACGTCAGGTTATACAGTCGAGTTGGGGGAACGTGCATAAAGTTTGTGTGAATCTGACACTTATGACACCTCCGTACGAACTGTATACAGTCTATTTTCATTGTCATCCAAAAGTATCCTTGTCGTAGGATCTTCTTGGCTAACATGTTTTCGCTCATGTGTGGCCCACAAACTCCTGCATGAATTTCTTTCATCAATTCTTGACTTTCTTTATTGTTGACGCACAGCTTATTGACCCCAGAATACTCTCGTTTATACAGTTTACCACAGCAAATGACAAACTGTGCAGATAATCGTCGTATTGTCCTTTTGTCCTTTTTATTGGCAAACTTGGAATATTCTCCTTTCTCCACGAAATTATGGATGTTAAAATACCATGAAAGTTCAACAATGCTTTCCTCGATTGTGGCCGTCGTTTCGTATGCCGACTTTCTTTTCTGTTCAATTATCAAAGGCCTCATTCTGACCCCGGACGGTATGTCAATCATTGATGCTAAGGTTTCCAGAGCGTCGGTGAACTTGTTCTGCAGTCTTGGAACATGGGTGAAGATTACTGATTCAAAACATGGTATTAACTTCTCTAGCTCTTGATGGTAGAGAATCAGTATCACGTCCCTCACCTTCCATTCTCCACTTGCTTATGAGACCACCAGTGCCGAATCTTCGATGACTTCAAGCTTCCTTGCCCCTAATTCTAAGGCTACCTCCAATCCAACTAAGCATGCCTTATACTCAGCCTGATTATTGGTAACTTCAAAATTGAGCTTTAGAAACAACGGAACGTGTGATTCGTCAGGAGTGACAAGAAGGACTCCTAATTGATTAGACGCGCCATCGAAATATAGAATCCACTTGTCATCCCTGACTTTCATTAGCTATTCGTTAGGAAACTGGAACTCTGTGTCCTCACCTCCTTTAACTGGTTGGTCGGCTAAGAATTCTGCCACTGCTCTATCCTTGACTGACTTTCGGGTGACTATCTGAGATCAAATTCTGATAACAACAGCAACCATCGAGCCAACCTTCCTGTCAGTGTCAGCTTTTCAAATCGGTACTTCAATGGGTCCAATCGGGAGATGATATTCACTATGAAATACAACATGTAATGTCTTAGTTTTTGGGAAGCCCAAACTAAGGCCCAGCATGCCTTTTCCAGTGGTGTGTACCATATTTTTGACCCTATCTCTTCTTGCTTAAGTAGTAGACGGCCTTTTCAATTTTAGTTTCACCTTCTTGCGCTAGTATACATCCCATAGATGAATAAGTAACTGACAAATAGAGGATCAGTGGCTTATCAGGTTCAGGAGGATCTAGAGCAGGTTGATTTTGCAAGTACTGACGTACGACATCAAAGGCGTCTTGACATTTTTGATCCCATTCAAACTCGACTCCTTTCTTTTGCAGACGAAAGAGCGACTCACAGGTCGTTGTCAGTTTTGCGATGAATCGACCGATAAACTATATCTTACCCAAAAATCCTCTAACTTCTCGCTCGATCTTCGGAGGAGGCATTTCCAGAATTACTTTATTCTTTGAAAGGTCCACTTCGATACCTTGTTGAGTGATCATAAATCCGAGCATTTTTCCAGCAGTAACTCCAAAGGCACACTTCTGTGGGTTAAGCCGCATCTTTTATTTTCGAATCCTTTCAAAGAACTTTTGCAGTGCTGTGATGTGGCCATCCCGATCCATGGACTTGACTATCATATCATCAACGTACACTTCGACCTCCTTATGTATCATGTCATGCAGTAAAGTAGTGGCAGCCCTCTGATAGGTTGCCCTTGCATTCTTCAAACCAAATAGCATTACACGATAACAATAGGTGCCCCAAGGTGGGGTGAATGTCATCTTTCCTCTGTCCTCTAGATCCATCAGAATTTGGTTGTATTTGGAGAAGCCATCTATGAATGACAACAAGGCATGTCCCGTTGTACTGTCTACCAAGATTTTAATGTGTGGCAGCGAAAAATCATCTTTTGGGCTAGCCTTGTTGAGATCCCAAAAATCTACGCAGACTCAAGTACGACCGTCTTTCTTCAGCACTGGAACAATATTGGCCACCCACTTTGGTTATTCAGTTACCATTAGGAATTCAGCATTGATCTATTTGGCAACTTCTTCTTTGATCTTCAGAGCCCATTCTGGTCAGATTCGTCTTAACTTTTGCTTGATCAGTTTGGTATCGAGGTATAAGGGGATATGGTGTTGGACAATGTCAAGATCAATTCTGGACATATCTTCGTAAGACCATGCAAATACATCCTTGAATTGTTTTAATAAAGTTATTAATTGTTCTCGTTCAACTATGGATAAAGAAAAATCTATTTGTACATTTTGTGAGTTAGTTTCATTACCCAGATTTATTGACAAAGTTTCTTCAATTATTGATTAGGCACGCATTTCTTCTTCTCTTTTTATTAAAAATTTTATTTTCTAGGAAATATCCTCGTCGAATTCAAAATCGTCAGAAAGCGTATGAAATAAATCAAGCAAAGCAGAGTAACCGGATATCTCGTTCATTTCATTAAAAGAAGATGAAATTACAAACTCAAAAGCATAAACAGGGGGAGGTGCACAAACAGACGTGCTCTCAGCCACAGACTCAAACTTAGACTCAAACTCGGAACAGACAGCCTACACATCACAAGACTCTAAGGTCCAGTTCTTCACTTCCTTTACAGCCGCATCGATGATTAGCTTGGTGCAGTCAGTTGGTGTGTTGAAGCCCATCATGAAATAGTCTGGGTTAATTACGTGTAGCTGGGCCATCTTTTCATTGAATAACACTCTCATGTCGATTCCATCAAGCTTGTCTGCCCAATCTTCCACTTGGATCTTCTTACCTTCCACTTTCCCTTTCACTGTTTCCACTTCTTCCGTGTTGGATAATTGATGGCCCAAGAAGATCTCTAGCCCTGGCAACTTCTGGTTGGTTTCTTCGTCAATCCATGTCTCTAGAAAGCCACAGTATGGGAAGTCTTCTCCTTCTTTAACAAAATACCCGTTGAGTGTTCCCGAATAGTTGGCCTTTCGCGCCCTTTTAGGCCCTTCCAAATCTTCTTCTGTTGGTTTATATCCAAGACCAAAACGGTAAGAAGTCGGCAATACCTAGACAGGTTTGGGAATTCCTTGCTGCTTGGCCCTAGCCCCATGCCCGGGAAGTAGGACATTTGCCTCATCATCGTAATTGCTCTTGGGTTAATGTACATTTCTTCTTCATTCAATAACATTTGGACAGCCTGTGCTTCATCAAATCGGAAGCCAATTAGCAACACGTCTCCTTTGCCATGCTGAAACTCCAAGAGAGTCGAGCCTTCTCCTCTTGGGGGTTGGATGCTGTCTTCTCCACAGATAGTCAGAACTGCCCCATTCTTTATCAGTTTTAGCTTTTGGTGAAGAGTCGATGGCACTGTCTGAACGTTCGGGTCGTGTAGCCATGGCCTACCTAGCAACAGGTTGAAAGAGGTCGGTACGTCTAGTACGTGGAACTCAATTGATGTCTCCAAAGGCCCTACTAATAATGTGAGTGATACTAAGCCCAGCACGTTTCTCCTCGTGTTGTCGTAGGCCCAGACCCCTTGATTACTAGGTGTGAAATGTTCCGGCTTTAGTCTCAAGCTAACTGCTGTTCTAAGTGGATAAACATTTAATGCGGATCGATTGTCAATAAGAGTCATCGGGACCCACTTTTCCAAGCATTTAAGGGTTATGTGCAGGGGCTTGTTATGGTTCTTTCCTTCTGCTGGCAGATCCTTATTAGAAAAGGAGATGACTTTTGGTTCTACAGTTGGCAGAATGAGTCCAACAAGCTACTCCGGGGTCGCGTCTATGGAAACGCTGGCCTTATTCCGAACCTTCAACACAGCCCTTATTCAGGACCTTCAACACAGCTTGTCTATGTTTGTGCGAGGCCATCAATAAGCCCCAAATGCTAACATTGGCTTGTGTCTTTTTAAGCTACTTCAGCACAGTGTCATCCTCTTCTTCTTATTCCTTCTCTTTCCCTTTCCCGCTTGATTGTCCTTTCTGAAATTGAGTCAGCTTGAAATACCACCTACTCTTGGTTAAATGTTCCACACCATCCTCGTGATCCCACAACCCCGGTATTGTACTTTTAGTCTGTCTTACTTCGTCTATACACAAAGGGCTTTCGAATGCCCACAGATCATTTAATTCCCCAACCGCTGCTCTTCCTGTTCTTTCCTCATCATCCTCAATAGCCCATGTATTGTCAACTTCTCCCCAGATATCTTTCCCGATGTAATCCACGCGCTATTCTCGATCAACCCAAAAATTGGTCCACTCAACCCCATTTGATTTCTGCACGACCTTTACCAGCCAATAGGATTGCATCTCGTCGACATATATCTCCTCCTCAAAAAGTTTGATACCATCACTAGGTATTATCATTCCATTCGTCCATCCTATCCTGGTCGTTTCTAGTCATAATAAATGAGCATGCTTTTTGATCCTCAGTTGCTGAAATATGAGGGCGTGGCAGATATGCTGAACAGATATATCGGCTTAGATCTTCCGATTCCCCCACAGACATGTAATTTACCCCCGACTGCTTGGCATGGTTTGGTAGGGAATTAGTTGTGACATTCGGCTTTAGAGCAGATGACGGTGGAGGGATCATTTTGTTATCGATGAGATTTTGGATCTCATAGCGTAGCCTCATACATTTATCAGTCAAATGCCCGTGACCTTGGTAGAAGGCACAGTATTGAGAAGTATTAAACCTCAGTGGTAGGGGATCAGGTAAGGGCATGTGGTCCAATGGCTTGATAAGCCCTTTCTCGACAAGTCGATTCAGGGCTGTGGATAATGAAATGTTGAGGGAGTGAAGATTCACAGCCCTCAACATTGTTTGATAAGCCCTTTGCTGCTGTTGGCCATTGTTTGATTGTTGGGTATTGTTGGATTGTTGAGCGGATGATGAAGGGTTCAGAAGATTCACCTCGTTCAGGTGAGACACGAGGTTGGTGGCAGCAAATTGGTTTTGGTTGGTTACGGGGAAGGTCCTCCTTGGTTTCTGGCTAGGCTTAACTTTTTTGATATCCCTAGAGTGTATGGCATCTTTAATCTGTACCTCAGCATCAAATAGCTGTTCAAAGGTAGAAAGTGGCTGCGTGATAAGGTAACACTTCAGTGGGGATTGCAAATTTTTAACCACGATCCTCACTTGCTCTTTCTCAAAGGGCCGGTTCGTCATCTTGGCGGCTTTGCCCCTCCACCGGGTCAAGAAATCAACAAACAATTTTTGGTTCTCCTGGCGAGTCATTTCCAGCTCTCAGGTGATTACATCCAACTGGACGTTGTAGCTGTACTGACTAATAAAAGCTGTAGCTATATTTTCCTAAGTTTTAGTTTTAGCCACCTCCAATGAGAGGAACCACCATTGTGTTGCCCCAAAAAGTGATTGATGGAACAATTGGGCATTGAGTTGATCATCAATTCCCATGAGGGATAGGGTTCTGACATACATTCGTAGATGGATATGGGGATCTCCAGTGCTGTCGAACTCTCCATCTCTAGCATTTTGAACTTTTTAGGAAGTTTTGCATCTGGGAATAGGCACAAGGCACCTACATCCAGCATGTATTCTTCTACACCTTTGGCCTTTCTCAAAACCTTCTCTATTCGATTGATCTTCTCCACCAGAGCGAATTCCCTAGACTAGGCAGTGATCTCTTCTTCTACCACCATCAGGTGGGGAACCCGGGGTGGCACAGCAACTTGTGGTGCATCCTGTGCCTGGTTATCATCCCAGAAGTCTTTACCGTTCTCATTTGTATCCTCTGGCTATCTATTGGCACCAGGTAGAGGGGCCTGAATTGCCCAGATCTGCGCCTGACATTGATTTTGAGCTTGGGTCTACTGCTCAACAACTCTCTGTATCTTAGTAATAGCTCTCATTTGAGCTATCAAGTTCACCTCATTCTCTGCCATCTTGGACGATTCAGCTGGTTGTTCAAATACTCTATAAAGTCTACCTGACCCTAATCTTGCTCAGACGCGTGGCTCAATGGTAAATTCATAGAAAAACTTGGATCCCAAAAGCAGAATAACCAGTATCAAACACTTCCTAGTTAAGGATTCTTACGACAGATAGCAAATATCCCAAATACCCAAAACAGCAAATCATAAGCAGATAATCACGGAAGCTGACACAATGCCACTGCCAGGCTCATATTGGCAACATAACAACAGGACGACCCAGGATGACGGCTAAGGAGAAGATCAACCAAAATCTAAGGAGAAGGTTTATCTAAACGGAGAAATCGATAGCACTCCGGTAAGAAAATAGTTCTGTCCTTTAAGAGACTGGTTCGATATAGGAAAACGGGCAGCATAATGGTTGGGAAACAGAACTTAGCTCACAAGGGTTTAACAAAGGTTTGAAGAAATGAGCTTAAGACAACAACGGGGGAGAAACTAACAACCCGGGAAGAACCCAAAAGAGAGAGAAACTATCCTAGAGGCTTCAAAGCAAAGCACGGGCATGACCCTGAGAAAACTACTGCGTGAAAACCAAACATGGTAAAAAATAAAACCCGGGTAAGAATCCGAAGGAAAAACTAACCTAAGCAAAGGATAACAGAAAACTTGAGCCGAACCCGAAAAAGAAACTAGTTTAAGCCCAAGAAAACAATCCTAACAATACGCAATCAAAACAAACAATTAATAAAACACACAATCCTATTAGGGTTAGCAGCACCTAATGAGGGTTCTAAGCTATTACATGTAAAAGGCCGATTTTGGTCAATTGAACAAGGTACCTTCTAAATAGAGCCGGGTATATACCTCCCATGGCTGGAGTGGTGCAGGACATGGTCAAACGATATGCCCAAACTCTTTTACTGTACCTATGAAAGAATACAGTCAATAAGGCTTGCCCGCCTTCCCAACAATCTCTAAAACAAATGAACGTTCAAGGCATCAGGTCGACTAGGCAGGGGGGTTTGAAGAACAATGCATATGCATGCGAAAATAAAAATGGAAAATCTTATTAAGAACTAATGATGTTTTCAAGTCTAGCCCTCTTATTTAATTTTATAAACCAGTCTCCAGCGAAGTCACCAGAAAATACTGTAGCGTCGGGATTTTGGAATTTTCTGAAAATGGTCAAAAATAAGGAAATTCAAAGATATTTAGAAAATATTTTAATACCTTGAAAGCCAAATTTTGAAAATTTCTTTTTGTTGAAAATAGAGTCGCCACATAGTTTTTGAGAAAAACTAAGAAAAACAAAAATGGCTACTGATCTTTAAAA
>JAUMHN010221031.1:0-20620 GCA_032360265.1 Heliamphora ciliata | reverse complement strand
GTTTAGGTCTTCTACTTGTGTCATGTCAAGTTTTTGTTCCATTTCTTTGCATGCTTGTGTTTCAAACTTAAATATCATGACTCCAGCACAATTAGTGATCATCAAACTCAAAGATAATAATATACAACAACATCTTATATCATTCATAATCAAAACAGCCCCTAAGTTCCAACTACGACACCTTTTCGGTTTTGATTTCGATTCTTGATTTTTAGAGTGTTTAAAGGGGTGGGTTGAGGGATATTTTGAGAGATCATAGGTACAAGGTTTAGAGGTTTTTACTTACTTGTTTTGAGAGATCAAAGAATGGTGTAGGATGGGTTTGGACTTAGCTTTCGAAAACTTCATCAGTTTCTTCCTTCTTCCTCCATCTTCTTCTTCAAACTCATAGAATACTTCAAGAACAATTGAAGGTCTGGTTCCTCACTCACTTGCACGAAATTTTGAAGGGGAGAGAGTGGTGTTTGGCTTGGTTTATATAGGAGGAGGATAAGGAACACATGGGAGACAAAAAGTACCTTGAAGGAGACTTTTTCTTCACTTTAATAAATGTGATTTGAGTTTTGATTTAAGTTCATTTAATTCTTGGAGGTTAGAATTCAGATTTTGGGAAGCTAAAAGTAGCTAGGTGGCTGTTTGGGGGACAAGAATCTGATCCCCCATCAATCAAAGGGTTTGCCTCAATTTTTGTGCCCCTATTGTGCAAAAAAATGCATTAAAAGTTAATTTGATGTATTTTGTTGGTGTTTTTTTCCTACTGAGACTTATTATTTTGATATATTTATGAGCAATATAGTATTTTCATGTATTATCATAATTTCCATATCAATTGATTAAATAGATATAGTATTTTTAGTCAAATTAAGCTGTTTTGGTAATATATGACTTTTTTGACTTATTTTGTTGTGTATAAACTTCAATAATAATTTGTTTTCTTTTGTTGACTTATAACACTATATAATTAGGTAAATTACTTGTTCAACAAGTATGGGATCATCATAATGCTTCATTTAATACATTTCTCATCATTTAAAGCTAAAAAGAAGCAAAAAAGTGACTTTTTGGCACATGCCCCAAGGTGGTTGGCCACTAAGGGGTATTTTTGGCATTTTTTTGATGTCATTTTGTCTTTTACCACTTAATTGTACTTAAATTCTTAATTTAGGGTATCTATATGTCAAAATTTAGTTTTTTTTAGGTTTTTTGCTGTACTAGGGGCAAAACGGTCATTTTATCCTATTTATGAGAATTTTTGATTTTTAATTCATTATTTTATGATATTTACTTTATTTAGAATGTTAGGAGATTTTTTGGGTACAAGGGTTTTATTGCCTGAGTTTTAGATGTTTTTGGAGTTTTTGAGCTGAACTTAGAATTTTCGATTCGAGTTAGAGTTCTGAACTTTTTCCATGTTTTATAGCCTTGTGGACTATCCGTCACTAATATTAGGGTTTGGGCTGGGTCTTTACACGGGTCGTTATCAATCGGGTTGTTACCATTAGGGTCTGTACCGGGTCGTTACAAAGTGGCTTTGAGTACTTCGTCAGTTTCATTGACAACTACTCAAGGTATGGATACATTTACCTGATACACCGTAAGTCTGAATGCTTTGAGAAGTTCAAAGAATTCAAGTAAGAGGTGGAGAAGCGTTTTGGTAAAATTACCAAATCACTACGATCTGACCGTGATAGGGAGTATCTCTTTGGAGAGTTTAGGGACTACTTGTCATCAGTAATGATTATATCCCAGTTGACTGCACCGGGTACTTCATAGCAGAATGGTGTAGCAGAAAAAAAAATGACTCTTATGGAGATGGTAAGGTCAATAATGAGTTATTTAGAATTACCCAATTCGTTTTAGGGACTTGCATTAGAGACATCAGCTTATATTCTAAACTCGGTACCTTCTAAGTCAGTACCTTCTGCTCCCATTGAATTGTGGACCGGGCATAAGCCTAGTTTAAGACATTCAAATTTTGGGGTGTCAAGCACATGTGCTGAAAGGTAACACGGGTAAGTTGAAATTAAGGACAGAAGTCTGTTTCCTTATCGGGTATCCCAAGAAATTGAAAGGTAGTTTATTTTATAATCCTAAGGATCAGAAGGTCATTGTTAGCACCAATACCCGATTCTTGGAAGATGATTATATTATGGGCCACAGACTCAAAAGTAAAATTGTTCTAGAAGAAATGAGAGAAAATACTAGTAAAACGAAAGAGAAACCAAAAGTTATTGATTTCCCATTATCTCGTCGTAGTGGGGGGATTATCAGAACAGGTGCAGATCATGATCAGGGTGTTACCATTAACATGCCTAACGAGCATGTGGGTAATGGTGCACAGGAATCAGATTCTACACAGCGTATTACTGTTAGTACACAGATGCAGGTAGTGCCTTGTCGTAGTAGGAGGGTTGTGCATCAACTCGATCGATATATGTTCCTAGGTGAGTCTATTGATAGGATCCCGATAAAACTAGATACCAAACTCTGTAACTACAATGAAACACTCCAAGACAAAGATACAGATCTTTGGCAAAAAGGTATGAATTTAGAGATATAATCCATGTATTCGAATCAAATATGAGAACTTGTACAACCACCCGAATGGATAAAATCCATGGAATACAAGTGGACCTACAAGAGGAAGAGAGGAGCAGACGGAAATGTTAAAACTTTCAAAGCTAGGCTTGTTGCAAAAGAGTTCACTTAAAAAGAAGGGATCGATTATAAGGAAACGTTTTCGTCGGTAGCTATGCTTAAGTCTATCTAGATTCTCTTATCTATTGCGGCTCATTTTGATTACGAAATTTAACAAATGGATGCCAAGACAGCTTTCCTTAACAGAAATCTTGACGAGTGTATCTATATGATACAACCAGACGATTTCATAGAAAAGGGCCAGGAGCACATGTTGTGTAAGCTTAAGAGATCCATTTATGGACTTAAGCAAGCATCAAGGTCTTAGAATACTCAGTTTGATCAAGCCATAAAGTCTTATGGTTTTGATCAGAGTGCAGATGAGTCATGTCTGTATAAGAAGTGTGACGGAAGCGTGGTAGTCTTTCTAGTACTTTATGTAGATGATATCTTACTCATCGAAAATAATGTGGGTGTGTTATCTTCGGTAAAAGTGTGGTTATCTGGCCAGTTCGATATGAAAGACTTAGGAAAATTCAGTCATATCCTTGGGATCAACTTTTGTGAAATCGAAAACAAAGGGCATTGGGCTTATCACAAGAAAAGTATGTCGATTGAATCCTTACTCATTTTAGCATACAAGATTCCAAGAAAGGGTTTCTCTTTTCAGGCATGGAATCACTCTATCCAAGGATCAGTGTCCTAAGACACCTGTGAGATAGAGAAGATGAAGATGATTCCTTATGCTTCGGCAGTATGAAGCGTAATGTATGCTATACTTTGTACTAGACTCGACATCTGCTTTGTCGTTGGCATGGTTAGTAGATATCAGCCTAACCCTGGCAAGACCATTGGACTGCAGTAAAGAATATAATCAAGTACTTGAAAGAGACTAGGAATTATATGTTGGTTTACTAAGCAGACAGTCTAGTTCTTTTAGGGTACACAGACTCGAATTTTCAGTCAGATAAAAATTTTCGTAAATCAATCTCAGGATATGTGTTTACCTTAGGAGGTGGAGCTATTAGTTGGAGGAGTATTAAGCAGTCCTGCATTACTGATTCCACCATAGAGGCCGAGTACGTGGCAGCTTTTGAAGTAGCGAAGGAGGCCATTTGGCTCAAGAACTTTTTGTTGGATCTAGATGTGGTGCCTTTAGTTCAGTCGGCTATTACACTTTATTGTGACAATAGTAGAGTGGTTGCAAACTCGAAGGACCCAAGAGTCCACAAGAAAGGAAAGCACAATGAGCATAAGTATTACCTGATATTAGAAATTGTACAAATGGGTGATGTTGCTGTGACTAAGATTGCATCAGAAGATAACCTTGCAAATTTTTTTACAAAGAGCCTACCAACTAAGACTTTCGATAGTCATATAGAGGGTATGGCAGCTAGATGTATGGCAGCATGATTTTGAGTATAAGTGGGAGATTGTTAGAGTTGTATACTAAAAATTATAGTTTTATTTTGGTTTTAATATTTAATTTTATCTAAATAAAATTATTATTTTTATTTTATGAGAATTTTAATGAGCAATGTATGCAATATTATTTCTTTAATGTTATGCGTGGTTGTTCTTTATTTTATACAGTATTTAACCTGGTATGTAGAGTACGGCTTGCACACGAAAGACTAGATTATAAGTTCTTGCAGAATATAAGTTGTTCACAGTTTAAATGAAAATGGATAAACCATCCGTCCGTACGACTGTAGCACAAAGTTTTAGTACGCCTGTCTTGGTTACGGAAAACAAATAATAGCATTGTTTATTGTTCCGACTCGCTGTACTAGTACACTTTGTGTGTATTGAATAACACCACATTGGTATAACTAATTTTATACTGACTATATAAATTAATTCACATTCCAAGGTTATTATGAGTGCATATACTCTTAATTTCGAAATAATTATTATTTACGTTTATTTAATATTCGTTATTTTGATTCATTTGAGGATGCGATTTTTTATAAGTCTATAGTTCTGGTGAGTTGGATAGCGGTTTTAATTATATGTTGAATATTAATTATTAATGGAATCCACGTACCCATTGTTCAGAATTGCCGATACCTCCTTAAGGAAGTTTATAAGTTTTAATCGAGCCAAACTCTGCATGTTGATTTGATTATCCGACAGTTAAATAAGTTAAGAGGAAGGGTCTAAGGAATTTTTAAAGATGTCGATTAAATTAAATTGTCAATAATTAAATTTAAATGGTGGATATCGAAAATTTTAACGTATGGAGATGAGTTAAGCATTTAATAATAGGAGCTCAATAGAAATTGGTCTTGAGATTATAGTTAAGAGTGCAGTTACAGTTCTTTAGTAGTGTGAATTATAATTTAGTGTTTTATTAAAATTGTAGAAACTGCTGCAAGGTTTTCATAATTATTGAAACTCTTGAGAGATTTACATATTTGCAGGAATCGCTGGATGGATGTTTGTGTTACACTACAAGTCTATGCTATAATTATTCCAAACGTAGTGTGGGTTACGATCCTTCGAAAATTAAAACCGGCAGAACCTGAACAACCTTAGTCTTGAATGACAACTTATAAATTTGGTTCAGCCTACCTGCATATTCAGAGTTTCAACTCGGGAAATAAAAGTTCATAGTTGATGAATCAACCAAAAGGTATTCATCTGAATTAATTGTGGTGGCACGGATTTTATTTTTGATCATTCGAGATCAAAAAGTTTTTTATATCTGAAGCTTGTTTCGACGATTGCCTGCCCAGTTTTATTTTTCGAGAAATCATTTACAAATTAATGATATTAGCAGTTTACCTCCAACAGGTAGTGGCCTTGGCATTAGTGCCAATCTTCTCCCACAAGCTTCTCCTTTCCCCCCCTCTCTCTCCTCCATTGGAGCTCGTAAGATCCCATCTCTTATCCTCCAAGTTTGAGGACCTTGGACTTAGATTCGTGCGACGCCACGAGAACTAACGCCAACCTACGCAACAAGGGCTACCTAACTAATTGAACGAATTCCCATTTTGACACGTTTGGGGTACCCCTGGTTGACCAAAGCTTCAAGTTTATAACTCTCTGAGGTAGAATTCTAAACCATCTATGGTTTTATGCCATGAATATGTGATTAGGTGTTTTATTATTGTTTAAAATGCCATGATTTTTTGTTGAAAGATCAAAACCCTAGAGTTGTTGACTCCATAAAAGATGTATATGTTGGTACGGATGATGGATTATAGTGTTTTAACTTGAAAATGATGCATTGGATGCGTTTAAACTTGAAAAGAGTTTGTTTTGACTATATTTGTGGAAAATGAGATTTAAATGAGGATAATGATGTTTGTTGTGTTGTAAACCCTTCTTGAGTGAGTTTTTAACTTGGTAATATGTTGGTGAGTCTTAAAATCAAACGAGATCTCGATTTGGGTTGAAATTGTGATTGTGTTATATTTAAATCCTTGAAATAGAGATTTTATGCACATGTGATTGATTGTTGGATGAATTGTATGGTTTAATTAATGTACCGAGGCAATGTGATGTGAGTAATATGGGTTTAAATAACTCCTCAGTGAAAGACCATAAACATGTGCATGATTGGGTGCCTTACCCTTTGGTTAATCCCGTAAAAGTATGCAGGGGTGCCCTACCCCTCGATGTGACCGTAAAAAACTACAGGGGTGCCCTACCATTCAGTTTGTTTGTAAAGGTGTGCGATTGTGTGACTAATTATAAAACCTATATAATGGGTTACCTATCAGTGCCTTAAGGTGGCCCGGTAGCATGGGTAACGTATAGGAATTTAGACATGCCAATTGTTATGTTAGGTGACAAGTCAGTACATAGTTAAACAAATGAGTATGAATGTGTTGAGTGTTGAGGCTTGTATAATCAGTTTTTATTAATGATTTTGAACTTATGGAGAATTTGGATGAAATGGGTTGGAAACATTCAAGGTTTTGGAATAAACCTATTTTCGGTAAATCGATTGGATTCATATCATACTCTCTTGCCTATTGCATTTCATGCATCCATTCATACTTGGTATTTATATTCCTATTGAGGCTTGGCTCACGTTGTTTAAAATAAATGTTTTAAGGTACACGGAATGTCCCTTTGGCATGAAGTTGTAATATCTTGAGGGTTGGTTGGGAGTTTTGAAGATGTAGTTTTGTTACATGGTGTAATTAATCCTTCGGATCATGTAACCTATGCTAAGTTGTTTGGTACTTAATAACTTAATGTTGTAAGGCCATAAAGCCAACATTTTGCTTCCCTTGAATGCATGTTGAGAGTATGCCCCAAGGAGGAGATTTTTGGTGGTTGTTATGAATTTTGGTTGTTGAATATTTTGGGAATAATTGAATCCTTGGGTTGTAGCTTTTAATCATCCTTTACATCTAATATTTGGATTCTAAAAGTCTTGTTTTCATCCTTGTGCCAAACCTAAGCATATGGAAGGTTGGATTTTCAAAATGGGGTTTTAAAAAGAGGTCTAGAGCCAGACTACTCGATAGATTGCTCGAGCAGTCTATCGAGTGGTGTTGTAGAGCTTATGGTTACTGTTGCAGGTCTTGAGATGCCGTGAGCAGTCCAAGACGCTTGAGTGGCCTAGGCAGTTTTGCAAAAAATTTCTTTTTTCTTCTTTTTTTTGTTGTTGTTGTTTTATTCCCTTTTGAAACCTATGTTTCTCCTTGGCCTCAAAACCCCTTTTGGGTGAGTTTTATGCTTAGATTAAAATTCTAGAGGTCATCTCTTAAATCCTTTTTGTTTATCTTGGGTAACTTTTTATCAAAAGGAGTCTTTGGTTTGTACGATTAATCATTTTCCTTAGTTTTGTTCGTTGGTTTCGATTTCCTTGGAGTTTGGGTTGTGACAAATAGTATTAGATCTCTAGGTTCGAATATTTTTGAGCCGTGGGGAGTGGACGTGCCACCATGTGAAGTCAATGTTTGTGTTTAGCATGTAAGTGTTGACATGCTAGTATAATGGAAACGCGGTAGATTTTGGTGCATTTTGTGTTATGTGTTATACGTGTGCATGGAGGTTGAACCTTGAGGGTGGCTTCCCTTGCCTTTAGGCTCCTCACTGACTAATTTGGAGGTCGAGTTAGAAATACATTTGGCCGACGTAATTTCTAATGAGAAATCTAAATGACTTATTCAGGTTAGCGTGCCATTCTTCTTGGGACTCCTCGTTATGTCAAACATGTTGAGGTAATTTATGTGTTGAGTGGAAGCATGATTAAAGTAGAATTTTTGTACAAGCATGATGATACGTTTTACTTTGGTATTGATTAGTTCTTTATTTTTACATAGAATTATGCTACCAAAGCGAGGTCGAGGATGAGGTTAAGGTAGGGGTCGCTGTTTTGCACCTATTCCTAAAGGTGGGGATGCGAATACTATGAGGTAGAAGGTGCTAACCTTATACGAGAGATGATGAATACTATGAGGTAATTGGCTGAAGCCGCAAGGAGTGGAGCTAGAGTGCTTGAACTTAAGGCCACTTTTGCTATGAGATAATTCCAACGCTTGGACCCTTCAACTTTTACTGAGGATCTAGACCTAAAGGTTGCCACAAAATGGCTGGAGCTCATCACTCAAATTTTGGATACACAAAAGATAGTCGAGGATGACTTGAGAATGGCCTTTACTGCTTTTTAACTTAGATGGGACGCCCATGAATGGTGGAAGTTTTTCAAGACTGCGGTTGAGGGCACTTAGGTAACTTTTACTAGGGTGTACCTTGAGAAGTATTTTCCAGAATCCTTGAGAAATACCTACCGAGATGAATTCTTATCCCTTAACCAAGGAGGGTTGTCAGTGACCCATACGAAACCAAGTTTACAAGTCTATCTCGCTTCGCAAAGGAAAGGGTGGCGACAGATGAGTTAAGGGCTAAACAGTTTGAGCGGGGCCTTAGGCCCGCTATTAGAGACAAGGTGGTAGCTTTACAGATGCTAGTTTTTATGGAGTTGGTGGAATCAGCGATTATCATCGAGAATACGTTGTTAGAAAACCATAACGCTAGGGAAGTGAAGACCTAACAAGGAGGGGTGAGTGTTCAATTTGAGGGGTGCCATGTAAAAAGGTAGAGGCATCATGGTTCTAGTTCTTTTTAATTGGAGTTCGTTCAGTAGCCGCGTTTAGCAGCCGCACCTTCTGTAGTTTCTTCAGGTCAATCTGATCGAGGGAGATTATTTGCTTCACATATAGACATTCAAATCACAGGATGACGAATTGTCCACAAAGGGGACAGCCTCATAGTCAGCCACCACCTCAGCCTTAGGGGAATGAGTCTGCTACTTGCTTTCAATGTGGACAGTCGAGACATGTTTGTCGGTATTTTCCTTAGGGAGGGACTACTCGGAGCGTGATGGGGTCACAGATAGTTCATCCCACCTAGGGGCATCAGAGGTATAAACAGCCACAACCACCACTAGTAGTTTAGATATCTAGAGCCAAAGACTACATCAGCGCATTCCATGCAATAGCTGATAGTACAAGGGTATGATGGTCAGAATAGAGGGACCTAGGGATGAGTATATGCACTTTCTGAACCGAGTTCCTAAAAGGCACCCACAGTTCCAAATGCTATGGCCAGCATGATTGTCATCCGAGGAACCTTTATAGTGTACATAGGCCCGTGTCCTCATTGACACGAGAGCATCTCATTTGCACGTGTATCTGCGTTGGGTTTAGAGGTGGAGTCGTTGGGTGGCACCTTATGTGTAGAGATTCCAATGGGTGGGAGTGTCATGTTGAAACGCGTGTGTAGATCCTATGAGATTGAAATCGCCGACCGTTGCTTACCATTCAACTTCATTATCCTTGATATGACCTCATTCAATATCATCCTTAGGATGGATTGGCTTACCACTGATCGTGCGTTTATAGATTGTGATTGTCGTCAGGTGACCATTTGCACACCCGAGGGTGAGTGTTTACGTTTTGTTGGAGACCGAGATGATGGGTCAAAGCCTTTATCTTATGACTTGAGAAGTCACAAAAGTCTTAACTTTCTCCTATCTACATTGGATGTGAGTGAAGTTAATACCGCTCGAGAGGAGCTCCCTCTTGTTGCCTATGAGTATTCTGATGTGTTTCTCGATAATTTATTTGAGCAACCTTCAGGACGGGATGTAGAGTTTTATATTGACGTTATCCTAGGAACTGCCCTTATCTCTTTGGCACCCTATTGTTTTGCACTAGCTGAGTTAAAAGAGCTGAAAGTGCAACTCCAAGAGCTATTAGTTAAAGGTTTCGTTCATCCGAGCACTTCGTCATGGGGAGCACCGTCATTGTTCGCTAAAAAGAAGCACGGGTCCTTACGTTTATGTATCGACTATAGGAGATTGAGCCGAGTAACCGTGAAGAATAAGTTCCCTATGCTTAGAATCAACGATTTATTCAACCAACATAAAGGTTGTTAACCCAAGGGCATTTTAAATAGATTTTGATGATTTTATTTATTCACATTTTCTAATTAATTGATTTAAAAAGATTATATTTAATTTTTTTTAAAAAGATAGTGTTGACACTGTATGCTAAATGTGTCATGACCCATTTTCACATATGGTGTCCATGACTGGCCAGTGAGTCAAAACCCACCAAATGCCTATTTCTTTTTTTATCTTCCACTCCTTAATTTGACTTTTTCCTGACAGATTTTTTTTTTCATTTAAGTAAACTCATTCGAAGTCATCTCAACTTTAGAATAAATGTATATCATTCATTAAAAAGAAATCATTTCCACTAAACATTCCCAACAAGTCATTTTAATTTCTGTATTTAGCATGTTTTAATTAGATTAAATGCTAATATTATGGTTAGAAGCTCTGGGGGTTTTGAAATGACGTACTGGGAATGTTTAATTGAAATGATTTCTTTTTAATGAATGATTTACATTTATTCAAAAGTTGAGATGACTTCGAATGAGTTTACTTAAAAGGGAAAAAAATTTTCGTTGGGAAAAATTCAAATTAAGGAGTGGAAGATAAAGAAAGAAAGAGGCTTTTGGTAGGTTTCGACTTATTGGCCGGTTAAGGACACCATATTTGTAGCACCCCGACCCTTCTCATAGCAACGATATTGTTCGCTTTAGGCAAAGCCCTCACGATTTTATTTTTCCTAAGAGGCCACACATCCTTACATTACTCCAGCGTGAGCACGCTTAACTGAATTCTCTCAGGATTTTTACCACCTGGAAAAAGGCGTCGTTGCTATGTAGGGGTCCAAAGTTTTTTTTTTTTATAACCTAGGAACTTCTTCTCCCTTTCCAATGTGGGATATCAAAATATTATAATCCATCCCCCTTAGGGTTGCATGTCCCTATGCAGTAGCCTGCCAGTCCTTATTGACCCGCCTAGTCAATAGCCCGTCCACATGACACGCGAGACGGCATGGGCCTACAATTGGAGGAGGGGAGAGTCGGCTCTGATAAAATGAGTTGACAGCTTATGCCATTTGTGCTGATACATTGCGCTAAATGGGTTGACACTTAGTGTTCTTGAACAGAATATTTTGTGTCGACACCAATTAGCTTTTAGGTCGACACCTGTTAGAAAAGCATGCTCGACAAATTCAAGTGTGTCAACACCATTGAAGTACAGGGTCGACACTTTTAACAGCTTTGCTTAAGGTGTTTTAGGAGAATAGGTTGTGCCGACACCAATAATCTATTGTGTCGACACCTCTAGTATTAGATCGGGATCCAAGTTGAGTCGACACCAGTTACAACCTGTGTCAACACTAAGTTAAGGCCGAAAGAGCACGATGAGTCGACACCAATGCATGGATGAGTCGACACTTCAGCACCTTAACAGGAATCAACTTGTGTCGACACCAACACACACATGATTCAAAACCAAGAGATCCTTCAGACTCCGGGTTCTAGTGTTGACATCAAAGATAAAATGAGTTGACACCTGGACACCATCTAAAAAAATTAAAACGTGTAGACACTAATGAAGAAATGAGTCGACATTAAGACTTCAAATTATCCCCCGGACACTGACCCAAATGTGTCGACACCAAAGGACGAATGAGTCGACACAAAGGCATCGTCCAAAAATAAGGAGTTTGTGTCGACACCAAAGAAGATAAGAGTCGACACCAAAATTTCAGTAGCCAAAATCAGACTGACTGGGTTGACACCAAAGTGATCTGTGTCGATACCATTTTTCTAGTTGCCAAAGTTTGACTGGCTGGGTCTGTCAAAATTGTATACTGAAACCATGGACTTTTTGGTTTTAATATTTAATTTTATTTATTTATAAAATTATTTTTTTCTTTTATGATAATCTTAATAAGCAATGTATGCAGTTTCATTATTTATTTAATGTTATGCATGAGTATCTTTTATTTTATATAGTATTTAATCTGCTGTGTAGAGTTCAGCTTACACACGGAAGACTAGATTATCGGTTCTTGCAGAATATAAGTTTCGGTTCACGACTTAGATGAAATTGGGCACACAATCGGAACGGCTATAGCGCAGAGTTTCAGTAGACCTGTCTTGGTTATAGAAAACATATAATAGCGTCGTCTATTGTTTCGACTCGCTACGCTAATACACTTTGTGCGTATTGAACAGGACCACGTTGGGGTAATTAATTTTATATTAACTATATAAATTAATTCGCACTCGATGGTTATTATGAGTTCTTATACTCTTAATTCTGAAATAATTAGTTATTTACATATATTTAATATTCGTTATTTTGATTTATTAAAGGGTGTAATCTTTTACGGGTTTATAATCCCGGTGAGTTGGATAACGATATTAATTATATGGTGAATATTAATTATTGATAGAATTCATCTCTCGAAAGATTTGGATTGATGATACCCCTTAAGGAAGCTTACAAGTTTTGACTGAATCAAATCCTGCAGGTGGATTTAATTATTCGAAAGTCAAATAAGTTAAAAGGAAGGTCTTAAGAAATTTATTTAAGAAACTAATTAAATATAATTATCAGTCATTTAATTTAACCGGCGGGTATCGAAAATCTTAACATGGGGAGAATAAATAATCATTTAATACTACGAGCTCGAATATTCGATTTTGAGAATATGGCTGGGAGTGCAATTATAATTTTTTAGTGGAATGATTATAATTAATATTTTTATGAAATTGCTTCTGGGTTGAGGTGAATTTTGTTAGTTCAGTCAACCCAAGAGGAGGGTGAATTGGGTTTTAAAAAGGTATTAACAATTTTAAACACCTTTTATAAAACTTATCACAAGCAAATATGGCAGGTAATAAAGCAATAAGGAAATTAAAGAGGTTATGGAGAGAAAAAATGAACCAGACACCAAGATTTGTAATGATTCGGCTTCTTCCAAGCCTACGTCTATTTCTCAAGACTCCCCCTGAGAATATCCATTAGGATCGATGCTTCATAGGAGCATTCAAAAGCCTTTTACAGCCTCAAGTAGCTCCTACAAAACTACCCTTGTTTTTCTAAACTAATTTGAGCTCTTCTTTAAAGAGGATCACTCGATCTCTTAAAGGATCAAGGGTGACTCACCCTATATTACAATAAATGAGAGGATCAAAGATTCATTAACTCACTCTCATTACAAATGATTGGAAATAAATGAACAAGAAAGAGTGCGAATTGGTTAGAGGAGTAAATGAGCAATAAATACTTTCTTGAAGATTTTTAGCTTTTGATTCAAGCAATAGAACAGTGACCAGAGATGTGAAGCTCTGAAAATTTACTCCTTCTATAGTCGTCTGAAGTAAATGATCGTTGGTGGGTAGGTGAAGGCAATTAATGCTCTAAAATCCAACCGTTAGAACCAACGCAAGATTTGAAATTATTCGCAGGTGTTGACTCAAAGCCATTTTATGTCGACACAAAATATCTAGGGCTTAGTTTGACACAAAATATCTAGGGCTTGTTTCTTAAAGAGGTTGTGTCGACTCAGTTCTTTACTAGTGTCGACCTAATTTCTATATTTACCTCACCCACACGGTGGTGTGGACTCATAATCATTTGGTGTGGATCTCACGCACTTGTTCAGATTTCAAGGTGAGAATTTGGTGTTAACTCAAAAACGTTTGATGTTGACTCAGAAAGTTACAATCAGTCTTGGGACTTTTAAAGTCAACTCATCTCCATTTAGTGACGACTAAGAAACTTTCAGATATCCTCGATTGTTTTGGTGTTAACTAAACTTGATTTTGTGTTAACCCAAAAACTCTTGTTTCAGAAAAGAACATTTGTGTCAACTTAGAAAGCTATGGTTTCGACCATTTTTGACTTGGAATTAGGAAATGGCCTGTAGCTTTGGTGTCGACCTATTTTTCTTTAGTGTTGACTTATTTTGTTTTCCGAAGGGTATTTTGGTGTCGACTCATGTGAATTTGGTGTTGACCCATAAAACCCGAAGTTTGGATCCCAAAGAATCATTTGGTGTCGACTCAAAATACTTTTGTGTCAACTCAAAATGAATTTCGGTCCAATATTGAAGGTGTTGACCCAAAATCGTTTGGTGTCCACTTATCTGAGCTCTTGAAACATCTTAAGAAAAATAGTTAAGGTTTTGACCTTGACCCTAAATTTTGTTTGTGTCGACACACTTGAGAATGTTAAGTGTACATCACTTTAAGGTGTCGACTCAAATATCAATTGTGTCGGCACAAAATGTTCTTATTCAGGACACTGAGTGTCAACCCATTTGATCAAAAAAGTCAGCACAAATGGCATAAGGTGTCGACTCATTTGTCATGAAGGGTCAATGTGATGCCCCGTCCTCCGGGCACGTCGGGACATACATAAATATAAATAAATGGATATTCTAGCTATTTATTCATATTTACATAACATAAATATTACATCATAAAGGAGTTTAAACTGTTCAAAAGTACATAATGATTACAGTTTCACCAAGGGTATTCGAATATTACAAAGGTTATAGAGAAACTGAACAAAAGAACAAAAACAGAGGTCTCGAATCCACATAATGCATCAGTGCGGTCCACATGCTCCTAGAACTCACCCTGTTTTTTGAATTCTTCTTCTCCCTTTGGGACGACTTTCTCGAAGAACTTCTCCTCACCTGTGGCACGAATGCTATAAGCTAAAGCCTAGTAAAAAAACACTCTAAACCTTTTAACTAATCTCACGGCACAAAATTTACCACAATGCAAACCAAATAACACTTAGGCACACTTTAAAGTCAATGAGACAGACAAATTTATAACAGGGTAGCAGAGAAGTCAATAAACATGCGTATGAGATGCTGTGTATGCAATGCAGATGCCTAACTCGACATACACCTAGATTATAACAAGGATTCCCCACCGAGAATTACCAGAGTAGAGTTTTATGGGTAATTGATCACCAAAGCCATCAACGCCTCATTGTGAATAGTAAACGCTCACCTAAGCTTCATACCTCAGCTATTTTACTCATTGGCAACGGCGCGGGGTCCGTGCCATCCTCCAAGCCAACAAAATTCAATAGTCAATCAATCAATAATATAATAAGCGGTTTGTCCCACCTTAAGATTCGCGATGCCTCCGTCAGTGTCAACCCAAAATCTAAACCATCAAAACCAGAATGCTAGTGATGAACCCATGGTGCCCAATAATATTCATGATAAACCATTTCAAATACCTGCGACGCACCCATGGTGCATAAACCAAATTTGTGACACCGGGGACGTATTTAGGGTGTACAAGGGGAATATATCCCAAAATATTTACAAAAATGGCAACCAGGGATGCCCTAGAATTAGAACCAAGAAAGATAATAACCCATTCCAACAACGGTTTACATAGATGGACTCCAATATGCCCGGATGCAAGTTACAATGTCCATGATGTATAATATGAATCTCAAATACAACTATTTATATCATGGCATCAACTAGCACGACAAAGTTCATGATACAACTCACTAAGCATAAGTACAACTATGTGAAGACCAAGTTACAATTCTCAAGATACAATTCAAACTTGATGGCATGAGTTATAATCATCGTACATTCACTTGAAAATACTAATCAACTAACTTAAATCAATTAAAACAAAAACTCAGATCTCACGACAAAAGGTACTCAAACATACTCATAGCAACTTTAAAGGCCAAGTTCAAGTATTAAATTTAAAGGGTTGGTAGGGTTTTGGGGAATCTAGATTGGAATCAAGTTATGATTCTTAAACACCATTTAGATAAAAAAAAATATTTCCTACAACTCTTATATTTAACGCTAAGACCAAAACCTAAGACAAATATTTGAATAAAACATTCTAAGCAAAAACGGTTTAGCACTTTCCTCAAAATTTTACTGAAAATATGCCTCAGTTGGTCTCGATTTTAGGGTATCCAATCAAGTCCAAATGAGTCCAATTTTGGATATTTTTTAGTTTAACATGTCCCCTATAGGTCTCATGAAGGGTTCTAGGGGTGATTGTTTGAACCAAGTTGAAGATATAAGCCATTTTGTAAAATAGGTTTTGCTAGCCGCCAAACTCACACCAAAATCCGTTTTAACAGAGAGTTTGAAATAGGTTTGAGGGACTTTTCTGAGACATCTAGGTCTGGTTTTTGGATAGCAAGTAGTTCAATATGTTATCTATAATATTCATGTAGACAACTTTTGGATTAGGTCACTAAAAATAGGGGTTTTTGGCTATACAAAAATATGTGACAGAAGTGTCCTTTAATGGTTGAACCACAACAGAGAGTTTCAAAGGGATTTTGACCTATCAAACCTCAATATATTATGATCATATTTGATGGGTAGTTAGATATACATGTTATATACAACTTTTATGTTTTGGCTAAAACTCGAATCTCATTGTAAATTAGGGTGTTTAGGTCGGTATTGTCGACTGGTCTAAAAATGGTACACTTTGGTAGAATTACAATATCTTGAGTTCTATTTTACTCAAATAAGTTGAAACTAACTTTGGATGAAAACTAACACAAAAAGATAAATCTGGATATAAAGAACATGCTTATATCAACTTTCTACGTTGAGTTATGGAGATCTAAAGATAAGGGCAGAAACATTCAAGTTTTCAAAAATCAAGTCCTTATATGTTCAAGTCTCCTACTTATGATATGTCAAGGTTTTGTCCCATTTCTTTACATGCTTGTGTTTTAGACATAAATATCAAGGTTACGGAACACTTTTAAGTCATCAAACTCAAAAATAACAATACACAACCACATCTCATATCATTTAAAAATATAACAGCCCCTATTTCGTAACTATAACCTCTTTTTGGTTTGATTTCGGTTCTTAATTTTTGAAGTGTTTAAAGAGATGAGTTGAGAGAAATTTTGGGTGATATTAGACATAAGGTTTAGAAGTTTCACTTACTTGTTTAAGGGCTTAAAGGATGGTAGAAGACTAGTAGGACATAGCTTTTGGAACTTTTTAGGGTTTCTGGATTGAACTTAGGGTTTTGGGTTTAGTTAGGGTTTTTGATCTTTCAGTGACTTAAGATCTCGTTGGATAACCATCGCTAATACTACAGTTTGGACTAGATCTTTACATGGGTCATTATCAACTAGGTTGTTACAACTAGGGTCCGAACCAGGTCGTTACAGTCAACATTTACATTTTTGGAAACAATTAAATATAATCTTTTTTAATCAATTTAATTTAGAAAATAAATTATAAAAATAATCAAAATCTATTAAAAATTCCTTGGATTAACAATCTCTATTTTTTGATGATTATAACATTTTCTAGAGAACATTTTAAAAAGATTTGTAACAAGGGTTCTCCCTTTATCCTTATATCTTAAACAACATATGTAGGCATATCATGGTGGCATACAACAATAGTATCTTTTCTAAGCTTGAAAAGAAGCATTCTGAGTTCGTTATAAACTTGTGCATCAATCAAAAGTGCTTAAATATCCAACAGTTTTAGTATGCCAAGATGAATCAGCATACATGTGCAATGATTGTCAAGTCCTAACCATCAAACACATTTTATACATACAAAGCAACCATATAAGCATTAATGTAAACTTGAATACCACTTAAATTGAAATAACAGTGGACATGAAGACAGTTGGCATGAAATTGAGATATGTCATTCGCAAAGATAACATTTCATACACACAACATATTAAGTGTTTTCCAAAAACAACCATCAATCAAAAAAAAAACTTAATGTTTTCATCCTACCATCACAAAACCTTAAAAGAGAACGTTTAATGTTTTACAGTTACATCTTCTCTTTCAAAAAAAAAAAACTTCAATCTTCTTTTTTATTTTCCCTCTCTCTTCTCCCATTTTGGAATCATAAAAAAATGCCATCAAAGGTCATCCATCTACTTCTTAAAATCCTTATTCTCCTCTTGTTTCATATTCCTTTCATAGGCTTACTTCTTTCTCCTCTTTGGTTTCCTTAAGTTTGAACTGTTTAGCCCATGCCTCTTTTATCCATGAGAGACATTCTTTCACTTTTCTGGTATTCTGCTGGGCAGCCATCACCATACCCTCATCATACTCTTTTTTGACTTGCTCTAGAATGGCTAAGTTAGCCTTCACAATGAAGTCAACGTTGAGCTTCATCTTCTTGCTAAGAGATTTACTAGTATCACAGGTTTGCTCAACACCTATTTGCAGAATACGATTGGTTTTCTCAAGTTTGGTCACAGAGTCATAAATAGAGGATACTTTACAACCTATGTCATAAAGATCCGCATCAAACTTCTCTAGAAGGGGTGCCAGAGAAGAGGTCAACCCTTTGATAAGGGTGACAAGATCAGCAAACTCCTGGGAGGAGGGACCAACAGGAGGAATTGAGGAAGAACTACCAACATGAGGAGGAGCAAAAGGAACATAGAGAAGATGGACCATGGATCTTAGTCCTAAAAGGAACAGGGGAGCCAAAATCAAAGGAAATATGGGAATTGGCACGACCAGAGGAGGGGAAAAGAGGAGTTATGTTTGTTGAGGGCGTACCATGACGAGTAGTCTAATTTTCATCAACTCTCGAAATTTGCATGTATTTCAAGGTCGATTGTCCATACAAATCATGCTTTGAATAGGGAATTTCCTTTTCAGTGGACAAATCAACACCAAAATGATGAAACATAAGAGTTAATTACATAGCATGTGAGAGAAAAGAATTAGACTTAGAGTGGGATTGCAGCATGTCCGAAATAAATAAATAACCAGGGTAAAGCTTTTTTTCTTTAAGAATACACCACATGATAAAGACATGCATGAATGTGACATCACCGAACTTACCAGATTAAGGCAAAAAGATATGATTCGCAAAATGATGAAGAATTCTCATTTCGGGTTTGAGAAGTTGGCCTCAAGAGGTTTGATAGGATCAATAACCTCAAGTTCGAAGAATTGTTTCACTACATCGTGAAAGGAGAACCCTTCGATGGTTCTTTTCTTTTTGTTGTAGGGAACAAACATTCAGAATTTTAGTAGTCAAAATGATGTCCACATCATTCACCCAAGTAATGATGGTGTTGTCAGGAGTGTCAGTGACTTTGATGTGGGTATAAAAGAGTTTGACAAGTGTATGATAGTGGATGTCATGGATTTGCAATATGTTCATCCAACCATGGTCGGTAAACTATTTAGAGAAGCTCATCTCGATTGAATCAAAAAATAAAAAATTTATAGACTAGCCAGGAATTACCTTTCGGTTTGCGAAGGACTGGAAGAACAAATTCTTGTATTTTGTGACCTAGAACTTCAAGGATGAGTCGATTGGAGTGACGGTTGATGGTCCAGCCTTGTCTTTCTTTGATTTCTACTTCTTCATAGCCCTAGAGCTAGACGGTCCTTCACCATGGCATTTGCTTCCCTTGCCCATGGTTTTCGGTGGCATTAAACGGTGAGAGAGAGAGGGAGATGAAGAGATGGAGAGAGAAGGAAAGGTGAGTCAACTCTAGGGTTCTCATAGAGAAATGAAAAGGAAGGAGACGAATGGTCGTTTTAAAAAATGAACGATTTTTTGAGCGCAAATGAGAAAGTGGGGGAAAAACTACACATATATCTATTCTATTATTATAAGTAAACCTATGAGTTTGGTGAAGCCTCTCCGTCATATTTTCAATTACCTAAAATACCCTGGTAGCAACGGAAGCAGTTGTAATCTTCAAAACAGGTGGCTACAGCAAGCGGTTGTAATTTTAAAACACCAAACCGCTGTAAAACTATTTCTCCATTCACTTGCTCGACCGAGATTCATACCTCTTCCTCTTCTTATTCTTCTTCTTCTCTCTCTCTAAACAATCTAGCATCAACAATCTATTGATCCCAAAACCCGATTGTTCAAGTATCATCCCAAACACCACATGTATGATCCAGCCCTCTGATCCTCCCTGCCAAGTTTGCTTCCAGTCCTTCACTGTGCCACCGGAGCGCAACCCCAACTACAGGTAATCAGATCAATTTCATGGTTAGTGGTTGGTGTTGAGGTTTGCATCTATTTGTGAATCCAGGGTTTATTTAGAAAGCTTTTGTTCTCTGGTTTTGTTGAATTTGGCTTCTTGAGATAAGTAAACCCATGAGTTTGGTGAAGCCTCTCCGTCATATTTTCAATTACCTAAAATACCCTGGTAGCAACGGAAGCAGTTGTAATGTTCAAAATAGGTGGCCACGACAAGCGGTTGTAATTTTAAAACACCAAATCGTTGTAAAACTATTTCTCCATTCACTTGCTCGACCGAGATTCATACCACTTCCACTTCTTATTCTTCTTCTTCTCTCTCTCTAAACAATCTAGCATCAACAATCCATTGATGCCAAAACCCGATTGTTTGAGTATCGTCCCAAACACCACATGTATGATCCAGCTCTCCGATCCTCCCTGCCCAGTTTGCTTCTAGTCCTTCACTGTGCCGTGAGAGCGCAACCCCAACTATAGGTAATTAGATCAATTTCATGGTTATTGGTTGGTGTTGAGGTTTGCGTCTATTTGTGAATCTATGGTTTATTTGGAAAGCTTTTGTTCTCTGGTTTTGTTGAATTTGGCTTCTTGAGATTTTCTGGATCTTTACCAAATCA
>JAUMHN010220926.1:3527-20624 GCA_032360265.1 Heliamphora ciliata | reverse complement strand
GGAGTAGGGCTTAGGGTACCTAGAGAGTAGGGATTAGGAAAACATATATAGGTGCCTGAGGAGCAGGGCTTAGGGTGCCTGGGAAATAGAGCTTTAGGAAACATATATAGGTGCCTGAGGAGCAGGGCTTAGGAAAACATATATAGGTGCCTAAGGAGCAGAGCTTTTGAAAAACCTAAGAATCGTCACACACATACGAACCTAGGGTTGGGTTTGCCGGGCACACCAAGGCTTCAGAAAGCTTAAGAATCGTCACTCACACACGAACCTAGGATTTGAAAAATGATTTGTCTGGTGCACCAGGGCTTAGGGTGCCTAGCTCACTAGGGCTTAAGAAAACCTAAGGATCGTCACCCACACACGAACCTAGGGTTGGGTTTGCCTGACGCACCAAGGTTTTAGAAAACCTAAGGATCGTCACTCACATACGAACCTAGGGTTTGAAAAAGGATTTACCTGGCGCACCAAGGCTTAGGGTGCCTAGCTCACTAAGGCTTAGGAAAATCTAAGGATCGTCACTCATATACGAACCTAGGGTTTGATAGAGGGTTACCTGGCACACTGGGGCTCAGGGTGCCTAGCTCATTAGGGTTTAAGAAAACCTAAGGATTGCCACTCATACACGAACCTAGAGTTTGAAAAAGAATTTGCCTGGCGCACTAGGGCTTTGGGTGCCTAGTTCACTAGGGCTTAAGAAAACCTAAGGGTCGTCACTTGCACATGAATCTAGGGTTTGGTAAAATATTTGCCTGGCGCACCAGGGTTCTGGGTGCCTTGCTTACTAGGGCTTAAGAAAACCTAAACGTTGTCTAGATTTAGGAATACCTAGACAATGCTTCGCATTAGGATTTGAGTATTTCTCTTTCTTCATTCTCTTTTGCATCTATTTTATTCCAATGGCTTTATTATATCTTCTGATCATCTTCTTTTTGCTTTTGCAAGTTGGCAGATACATCCGTGGCGTTGGTGGCTTAGGTGAGGTACTGGTGTGGCATGCGGCTCTTCCAGCCCCTAGCCGAGCCTTCATCGATGCTTTTGATTTTGCACGATTCATACCATTGTTGGGTGAGACCAACAATCATAGAGTTCAACTGATTGCTCTAGTAGAGAGGTGGTGAGACACCACTAACACCTTCCACTTCACCACGTTCGAGGCTACCTTGACCCCACTTGATTTTGCCATGATCACAAGCATTCAAATTGGCGGTGACCCCATTCCTGTCGACTCCACGATGCCCCAATCCGCGGAGGATCTCACCTACTTCTTGGGCACTGTTCCTACCCAAATGAACTAGGGCCATGTCAGGTGCTCGTGGTTCTATACCCACTTTCGTCATTTCTACTGTTCAGAGCCCCACCACTACAAGTGGGTTGCCCGGGCTTTTCCCTTGTACATGTTCGGTGTCTCCTTGTTTACGAACAAGGAGAATATCGTTCATCTGCATTATCTGGGAGTCTTATTCCATCTAGACCGAATGGCCTCTTATGACTGGAGAGGTACAGCTCTCGCCACTCTATACGGCTCTATGAGAGCAGTGACTCGGATCTCGTAGGAGCTGAGTTTGGCGAGATACTGGAGGATCTGTGAGGTAAATCATTATTTCTATTTTTTGCATTTTCTTCCATTCACATATCTATTATATGTTCTTCTGCTAACCCTTTTTTTTACAACTCTGTAGTTACGAGTTTCTCGGTGATGAGTACAGGTTGATGATCAGGATTCGGCCTATACCGAATGACCGAACAATCTGACCAGATTCGACCCGTCACCAAATAATGAACCAACCTGACTCGACCCATCATCGAGAAATCAGGCGATAAGTCTAGTTCAAATTACACTTTGACTAAGTAAGTAGAATCTCAACTATTGCCAGGAAATCAGGAATCAGCTGAGGATTTTGTGGAGAGCAAAGAGGGATCAACATATATCCAAAAGCTCTATATAAACGAACAAAGGGTTTGAATCAAAAGGTAAGATCAATATATACATATTAAAGTCATCTCCTCTTCAGTATAATTTATAGCACCCTAACTTAGGCATCAAAGGGTAGTCGGCTGGCACCCCACTGGTGTCAAGTTTTCTTGTTGTTCCCCAGGTTGCATTAGAGACTAGAGGTCAAGGGCGTTCAATTGTATGCCATCAGTCACTCATCCTCTTTGTTCGATCAGGTACGATTATCGAGGTAACACTTTGGCGCCGTTTGTGGGAACTTTTCTGTTAGGCCATAGTTTTGATGGTGGAAACAAGGGCCATGGAATTGGAAAGTAATCGTCAGCGACCGCTTCAGGGAGAGGTACCACGAGACGAGCACATGGAGCATCAGTTGGCTGATCTGGCCCATATGATTCAAGGCCTTGCTCAACAAACGCAAGCTCTACATCAGCGAATCGATGCACAGGAACAAACTGCATAAACTGAACCTTCAAGACTGGGAAAGCAGAGAGATGAGGAACTCATACCACCCAATCAAGGCAGGATAGGTCCACTAAACCCGTAGTTTGAAGAAGCTTTCCCTCCCCTTCTGTGTAGATAAGGGAGAACAGATCCCAATCAAGAGGAAGTCGATAGTTACCAGTATAGCAGGGGACATGATCCTAAGCATCGTGAGGATCGAACCGAGACATCAGCAACATTAGAAGTAGAAATCAAAGAAATGAGAGAGCAGTTGCAAAATGTTATAGAGGTCGTGAAAGGAAAGATGGTAGGGGGAGTCGATGAATTTGTCCACCGAATGGATCTTTTGTTTATTCAAGCTATTATGGCTATGCCATTACCACCAAAGTTTCGAATGCCCCGAATGGAAGCCTTTGATGGGACCAAGGACCCCCTCGATCACCTTAAAACATGCAAAGCCTTCATGAACCTCCATGCTGATCCAAACGAGATAATGTGCAACACTTTTTCGACCACATTAAAGGGGTCAGCTAGAGTTTGGTTTAGTCGGCTTAAACCTAGGACGATTGGAAATTTTCACCAGCTAAGTACAATATTCGTGGGACATTTTATTAGGGATTAACAACACAGAAGGTCAGCTACCTATTTGCTAAATGTCAAATAGGCGCCCGGGGAGGCCCTAAGGGACTATGTCACGCATTTCAATACTGAAGCTCTCTTGGTGGATGATATCGACGACAAGGTGGCTCTAACTGCGTTTATGGGTGAATTACAATCCACAAAGTTTTTGTTCTCTCTATCCAAAGCCCCTCCAGCTAACATGACTGAGTTGATGGCCAAAGCACGACGCCACATGAATGCAAAAGATGCTCTTAATGCTCGAAAAACTGGGGAGCAACAGGCCGAGCCTCATCACAATGCCGAGCACTCTCATACAGCGAAAGTCGATCACTCTAGACGACCCCGAGAAACAGAGAATAGAAATCCAAAAGTGCCCAATCAAAAAAAACCCCAAATTCCACTCAGTCAGTTCGAACGGTACACGTCCTTGAATACTCCGATAGATCAAGTGTTATTACAAATCCATGATGATCCAGACTTGAAATGGCTGAGGAGATTGCGAACCACACTAGAGCGGTGGAATCAAGAGAAATATTGTAGGTTCCACAAAGACCACAATCACAATAATAAAGATTATTTTGATTTAAAAGAGCAGATAGAATTGCTGATCAGAAAAGGCAGGCTGAGGAGGTTTGTGGCTAACCGAGCAAGGAAAAAGGAACAGTCGCAACAGGATAAGCCATTACCTGATCGAGAATTGGTGGGAGAGATTCAAATGATTGCGGGGGGATTTTCTGGAGAAGGAGAAACCAATTCCTCTCGTTGAACTCACACGAGGAAATTAAGAAGAAAAAGTTCTGGCAACTATATATAGCCGAGCGATCAGTAAAAAGCAAGCAGGAACCCATCACTTTCTCAAATCAGGATGGGCAGGGTGTTCAACATCTGTATGATGATCCTTTGGTGTTCACCATGGTGGTGGCTAACTACCGGATGCGAAGGATCTTGATATACAATGGGAGTTCAGCGGACATACTCTTTTTCAAGGCTTTTGATCAGCTCAACATTGGGAGAAGTAAGTTGATGCCCGTAAAGTTCCCTTTGATAGGATTCACCAGGGAAAAAGTGCAACTGTTGGGTTCGATCGAGCTCCCTTTGACAATAGGGATCCACCCAAAGCAGATAACCAAGCAAATCACTTTCTTGGTAACAAACTGCCCTTCGGCATACAATGCAATTCAAGGAAGGACAACCTTGAATCTTTGTCGAGTGATAACCGACACTTACAATCTTACAATGAAGTTCCCAACCCCAGGAGGAGTTAGGGAGGTGAGGGCCGACCAGTTAATGACTCGAGAATGTTATACCACTTTGCTAAGGGAATAGAAGAGCAAGGAAGCAATGATACTGGATACATTGAAGGGAGAACATAACTCAACAAGGCCCCGACCAGAACCTATTGAAGAACCCGTTGGAGTTGCACACAGTTAGGAAAAACCAGAAGCAAAGGTTTTTATTAGTGCCTTATTAATAGAGTCCGACCAAGAACAACTCATAGGGTTCCTCAAGGTACATCAAGAGTATTTGCCTGAGGACACGAGGATATGTCGGGAATCCACCCAGAGGTGATCACACACTGCCTTAATGTAGCCAAGAATTACAAGCCTGTCAGACAACGACCAAGAACATTTTCCAAGGAATACAATGAAGCCATAGCCATTGAAATGGATAAGCTCTTGAAAGCTAGTTTTATTCAAGAAGTGCAAAACCCTGAGTGGTTAGCTAATGTAGTCTTGGTAAAGAAAGCTAATGGAAAGTGGTGGATATGTGTTGATTTTACTAATTTAAACAAAGCTTGCCCCAAGGATAGCTATCCACTACCAAGAATAGATCAGTTGGTCGACTCTACAGCCAGACATGAGGGCCTCAGTTTCATAGATGCCTTTTTCGGCTATAACCAGATTTGCATGTGCCTGACCAACCGAGAGAAAACTTCTTTTACTACTGACCGAGGACTCTTTTGCTATAAGGTAATGCCTTTTGGCTTGAAGAACGAGGGGGCTACCTATCAATGTCTGGTTAACAGAATGTTCAAAGCTCAAATAGGAAGGAACATGGAGGTTTATGTTGATGACATTCTTAAGAAGAGCCAATATGCCACAAGTCATTTGGACGACCTAAAAGAAACCTTCCATACACTCAGGCGGTACAACATGAAGTTGAATCCTTCTAAGTGTGCATTTGGTGTGGTTGGAGGAAAGTTCCTTGGCTTCATGGTTAGTCAAAGGGGCATCGAGGCTAATCTAGAGAAGATCAGAGCCATCTTGGATATGCAGTCTCCCCGGAGTGTGAAAGAGGTGCAACAATTGACTGGCCAGATAGCTGCCCTTAATCGTTTTGTTTCTAAAGCTACTGATCGGTGCTTACCATTCTTTAAAGTATTGAGGAAAGCTTTCTCCTGGACAGAGGAGTGTGAAAAGGCTTTCATCGGCTTAAAAAGGTACCTCCCTCAACCACCATTACTCTATCGGACCAAACCCGGTGAAGAGTTATTTTTGTATTTAGCAGCTTCTGACACTACTGTCAGTGCTGCTTTGGTAAGGGAGGAAGAAGGGATTCAGAAGCCTATTTATTATGTCAACCGAGCTTACCAAGGAGGGAAGAGTAGGAATCTTGATCTTGAAAAACTTGCTTTTGCACTAATAATAGCGGCACGACAATTGCGCCCATGTTTTTAGTCACACACCATTATAGTCATCACCAATCAACCACTTAGGCAAGTCATGCAAAAGCCAGAGCTTTCAGGACGACTAGCCAAATGGTCAATAGAAGTTGGGGAGTTTGATATTAAATATCAACCAAGGATAGCCATAAAAGGGCAAGCTGTCGCCGACTTTGTAGCAGAGTTCACCTCCCATGGAAATAATAGGAACAAGGAAATTGTGCAGCCACCCCCTTCGAATCATGAAGAGTATTTTAATAAAGAAAAAGTCTGGTTAGCCTATGTGAATGGCTCGGCAACACAAGAGGCGAGTCGACTCAAATTTGTTTTGATCTCCCCACAAGGTGATGTACTCGAAAATGCAGTACGACTTGGTTTTAAAATGACAAATAACGAGGCTGAGTATGAGGTTGTGATAGCAGCTTTGACAATTGCAAAGTCCATAGGGGCTGAACAGGTAAAGGTTTTTAGTGATTCACAACTAATTGTTGGGCAGCTTCGAAACCACTTTGAGGCTAAAAAAGAAAGGATACTTGCATATAAGGTTCTGATTGAAGAGATCGGGACAAATTTTGAAAAATGGTCGATAGAACAAGTACCCAGAGTAGAGAATCAGCAAGCAGACAAGTTAGCCCGATTGGCTTTAGCTCCAGAGAGTTAGCATGGACAAGATGTGCCGATCGAGTATTTATCAGAAATAGGACTGAAATGGAAAGAGATGAGGGAAGTTATCCCGATTCAGATGCAGATGTCATGGATGGACCCAATCAGAGCCTATCTTAAAGATGGAAAAATTTAGGATGATTCAACCGAAGCAAGGAAAGTGAAGCGACAAGCAAGTAAGTATACTTTACTAGGAGAGCAGCTCTACAAGAGAGG
Source organism: Heliamphora ciliata (assembly GCA_032360265.1). Classification (NCBI taxonomy): domain Eukaryota; kingdom Viridiplantae; phylum Streptophyta; class Magnoliopsida; order Ericales; family Sarraceniaceae; genus Heliamphora; species Heliamphora ciliata. Next base: position 14,067 of record JAUMHN010220926.1, on the reverse strand, counting down.
ATTTTCATTACCTTATCTTCGATGCCTTTCAAAGGAAGCGGCTGACTATGTCATGCGAGAAATTCATGAGGGAGTTTTTGGCAATCATTTGGGCGGTCGAGCTATTGCTTATAAAGCCTTAAGGGCTGGTTATTATTGGCCCACAATGCAAAGGGATGGATTAGAACTAGTAAAGAGATGTGACAAATGCTAGCGATTTGTAGCAATTCCCAGATAACCACCCACGGAGATGACCATAGTAACTTCTCCATGGCCTTTCTCTCAATGGGGAATTGACCTACTCGGGCCATTCCATTGGGCGAGGACAATCGAAGTTTTCAGTAGTAACCATGGATTACTTTACAAAATGGGTGGAAGCTAAACCCTTGGCTAGGATAACCAAAGAGAAAATAATTACCTTTGTGTGGAAATCTATCATGTGCCGGTATGGAATACTAAGAGTATTCATTACTAATGATGGAAAATAGTTCGACAGTGCAAAATTTCAAGAACTTTGTAAACATCTTGGCATCCGAAACCACTACACAACTCCTGCTCATCCCCAGGTGAATGGATAGGTTGAGGTAACTAATCGCACGATTTTAAAATTGATCAAGACAAAGATGAAAAATGCTAAAGAATTGTGGTAAGAAGAATTACCCAATATCCTCTGGGCATACCAAACAAATGAGCGCACCCTCACGGGAGAAACCCCATTTATACTAGCATTCAGGAGTGAGGCTGTGATTCCCGTCAAAGTTGGATTGCCAAACATCCGAACAGAACACTATAGAGAAGAAGAGAATGAGAGAGGTTTGAGAGAAAACCTTAATAGTGTGGATGAAGTCAGAGAAATAGCATCACTCAGAATGGCAATATACCAACAGAGAATGAAGAGGCACTATGACAAGAATGTGCGTGGAAGAGAATTCAGAGTTAGGGACTTACTATTAAGAAAAGCTTCTCAAGCGAGTAAGAATCTGCAGGATGGCAAGTTAGCTCCAAACTGGGAAGGACCATACCTAGTAGAAAGCAGAGTCCGAGCAGGTGTATACAGGCTAAAGGATATGACGGGCAAGAACCTTTCCCATGCTTGGAATTCAGAACATCTGAGAAAGTATTATCAGTAAAGTTCTTCAGTTCCTTTCTTTAATAAAAGTAGATTTTTCCTTCAAGCAGTATTTTCCTCTTAATTTGATTTATTTTCCCTTCTGAGAAATGATTAATGAAGATTAAGAATGAAAGAACTTTGCTCTTTTCTCCTTGATATTCAAAATGTTAGCTAAGGTGCTTATTCAAGAGGGAAGGTTGCTGAACGACCGACCAACCCCAGAGGCACAAGCTTTGCTTGACCAAGGCTATTCAAGAGGTCAGGTTGCTAGACGACCAACCAGCCCTAGAGGCACAAGCTTTGCATGACCGAGGCTATCCACCAAGAGGTCAGGTTGCTGGACGACCGACCAGCCCCAAAGGCATAAGCTTAGCTTGGTAGAGGCTATTCAAGAGGTCAAGTTGTTGAACATTCGACCAGCCCCAGAGGCACAAGCTTTGCTTGGCCGAGGCTATCCACCAAGAGGTCAAGTTGCAGAACGGCCGACCAGCCCCAAAGGCACAAGCTTTGCTTGGTCGAGGCTATTCAAGAGGTCAGGTTGTTGGACGATCGACCAGCATAAGGGCACAAGCTTTGCTTGGCCGAGGCTATCCACCAAGAGGTCTGGTTATTGGACAACCGACCAGCCCCAGAGGCATAAGCTTTACTTGTTCGAGGCTATTCAAGAGGTCAGCTTGCTGGACAACCGACCAGCCCCAGAGACACAAGCTTTGCTTGGTTGAGGCTATTCAAGAGGTCAGGTTGTTGGATGACAGCACAAAGGGACAAGCTTTGCTTGCCCGAGGCTAATCACAATGTGAAGTTATCGGACAACTGGCTGAATAAATCAAAATCATATAAGTTCAAGTTTTTGTTACTTATCGACTTGGTCGGGCAAGTTGGGTACTCAGTCAAAAGTATGGGTCAAATCATACTTATTAAAACAAAACTAACACAAGTGTAAAGAGAGAACTATTAGGAAAGGGAAGTCAACAAGTAATATAAAGTAAGAACTTACTCATCCTCAAAATAGATCTCAAAAAGAGTAATACATAAACATTCAAACAAGTCAAAATAACCAACTGCCATTCAACATAAAGGAACCATTCAAAACCACAGATAAAGTATACAACCATTTAAAAAACCACTCACCATAAAAAACCATCCAAAACAGTTAAGTGTTTTACCCAAACTACGACAAAAATAGAAAGTTCTTTAGAAACTAAGAGTTTTCATAAATAAGAAGTTAAATCTAAGGGGCTTCTTCCCCATCTTCATCTTCAGCAGAGATAAAAGAAAAATCAAAGTCCGAGAAGAGAATACAGGCTCAGGCCTTCATCTTGTCAAAATCGCTGATATAATACTCAGCTAGCTCCGCCTAATATTCCTCCAAAGACTTAAACTTCTCGATGGCAGTCCCTTTAGTAGCTCCAAGTTTGACCGTTAGATCCAGAATCTAGGCCCTGCTCGTGTCATCCTCCCTCTTCAATGCCGCCACTTGAACCTCTAGGTCAGCAACATGGTCCTGGGCTTGCTTTAGCTCGGTCGCCAGGTTCTTCTGCCTTCCCTCCTTCTCAGTCAGATCACTCTTCACTCGTTCTGAGTCCTCGAAGGCTTTGGTCTGCCCTTCCTTTAACTGATTAATGGCATTGGTGTAATCTCAAATTCGTACTTCTCGCTAAATACATCGCTGGTACAAATGAACAAACCAAACACAAACCTACACAAAAGAGAAGAAGAAAGAAAAGGTAAGTATATAAGTAGGAAATAGCAGTAACGAGAAAAGAAGAACTGTGAAAGCTTACCCTGGTCAGATCCAGAAGTAGGTCTCGGGCAATCTGGCCAGTACCTAGAGTGGCTAAAGTCTCAACTTCATCTCCAATAAATTGCTACATTCTTATCTTGGCAGCTTCAAAGCTGCTCATCATATTTCTTACGGCTTGGGATTTAGTAGTTGAGGCCAAAGAGCTAGTCGGCGTTGGGGCAAAAGACTGGGGACGAAGAGAAATGGAAACAAGGAGATCCTCCACATTAGGTGAGGGATCTATTTCGACCACGTTCTTGTTTACAGGAATAGGAGGCTCTTGTGAATGAGCTTGAATCTTCCCTTTGCTCAGAAGCCTTGGTTTCTTTGGGGCATGAGGAACCTCTGAGTCAGCACTCACTCATGCCCTGACCCTAGCCATCAGTGCCTTATCTAAGGGTTTAGCCATAACTACATATAAAAATGTATATAAGTGAAAATTATATAAAAATAATAACAGAATAAGAGAAATTGAAAAGAAAAATAGTGCTCACGAGGAACAGGGGGTCCGAGCAGATTGCCACTCAATTTCTCGGTGGTCACTAAGAAGTCATATGTTTTGTTGGGCTATTCTTTCGCAGCCTCTACTCAGCTCAAAGCATTCGGTCCAAGGATTGGCTTAGCAAATATGCTGGACGACTGAGGATCTCCCCAAATTGGTCGAATATAGGGGACATTTGTTCCTACTTCTTCCCAAGACTGGAACTCCTAATCAGTGCCAGACACAAAAAAGTATTTCTCTTTTCAACGCTTGTTAGAAGAAGGGCATCCTTGAATTAGAACTCGGTCCTCAAACCAAGACTGGAAATAGTACCACCTAAGTTACCTCTCCTTGGGACGGTAATAGTGTAAAAACTCCTCTACAATTAAAGAACTACCGGTTGAATACTCCCACAGATCAATACACCCGAATAAGATTCGCCAGGCGTTAGGAAGGAGTTGACCGGGGGACAAACCCAAGAAATCTAGTAACTCCCTCACTATGCGAGGGAAGGGGAGCTTAAGACCAACAAAGAAAGAATGTTCGTACATACGTAGTTTCCCCTTTGAGAAATAATAGGCCCTCTCCTCAGGAAAAGGGATTCTTAAACAGACCGACCAAGAGATATGAAATTTCTCTCTTAGGTTCTCTAATTCAGGATCCTTAATCTTTGAGATTATAGATTCGACAGCTAGGCCTCGTGAAGGTTTGGTTGCGGACGTTGCCCTAGAGGTCAATGTCTCACCTTTTCTTTATAGGGCAAAGGATGAGAGAGAGAGAGAGAGAGAGAGAGTTCTCTCAGAATCAGAATCAATTGTTTGAGGGTATTTCTCAGTCCCCATTTTTACGATAGGCAGTAAAAATTTAATAAAATAAAAAAACTTAGAGAGAAGAGTTTCGAAGCTAGGAGTATTTACGACGAAAGCGCCAGCTAGAGGCAGAGGACCAAGTTGGCGGTGGATAGAAGACACCCACTTTAAGAAATATAGGGGAGAAGGATCGGAGAGGGGAGGAGCTAAGGAAGCCAGAGTTATAAGAAAATTAAAAGACGAAGAAGACTTACCAGGAGCGACGCTTTGAAGGATTGAAGAAGAAAATCCCAGCGAGCCCCACAAAATCTGTCCCACGAGAAGTTTTAGAATGAGGAAGTTTAAGAGTATGTTCAAGAGATAAACCCCAAGGATTTGGATCCAACAGCTCAAGGCAAGATACATTTTTAACCATTAAACGTGTCCATGATAAGCAATTAAGATCGCCCCATATGGCTTAGTTGGACAGTTGCAGGAACGACCCATAACGCGCATTTAAATTTTTGGCACCTCATTTCTCGCGACACCGCCAAAAGCAGCTATGGTGACATTCTGACTACTTTCTATTTCCAAGACAGCCAGCTAGACAGCCTTGGAAATAGCGGACAACTGATGAGTACAGATTGATGATCAACACTCGGCCTATACTAAATGACCGAACAATCCGACCAGATTCGACCTGTCATCGAATAATGAACCAACCCGACTTGACCCATCACCGAAAAATCAGGTGATAAGTCTAGTTCAAAATACACTTTGACTAAGTCAGCAGAATCTCAACTATTTCTAGAAAATTAGGAATCAACTGAGGATTTTGTGGAGAGCAAAGAGGGATCAACATATATATCCAAAAGCTTTATATAAATGAACAAAGGGTTTGAATCAAAAGGCAAGAGCAATAAACACATTAAATTCATTTCCTCTTCAGTATAATTTCTAGTAGCCTGACCTAGGCATCGGAGGGTAGTCGACCGGCACTCCACCAGTGTCAAGTTTTCTTGTTCTTCCTCAGGTTGCATTGGAGACTGGAGCTTAGGGACATTCAATTATATGCAATCAATCACTCACCCTCTCTGATCGATTAGGTACAATTATCGAGGAAACACTCGGGATGCATGTCCCAGCGAACTCTTATGAGGATTCTCTAGTCATTCCCCGCGCAGCTCGGTGGGTGAGGGGATTTAAGGGCACGAAGCCTAAGGAAAAGAGCTTAGACAGATTCCAACTATTTTTAGACCAACTGACTCCCAATCAGGTACAACTTTTATCTCTCGTTTATTACTTTGTTCTAAATATTGTTGCTATTTTCACTGTTATGTTCACTAATCCGTTCACTGTTCACTGATCTGTTTATTGATCCATTCATTGTTTATTGAGTTGTTCACTGATTTGTTCACCATTCACTAATCTATCTCTGCTTTCTGATCTGATTGGATACCTTCTTTCATTTACAAGTTTGTTGGGATGTTTGGTAGGGGATGGAGGAGAGGGCTGCCATAGATCTGATGCGCAGTCGCTGTACATTCGGGTTACGGGTCTTGTTGGAGGGCTCGTTCTGTCAAGAGTGGTACTTGGGAGAGTAGGTTATCTGGCAGTCCGTAGCCTAGATCATTTCTGGATCCCTATGCCTCCTCCTACTTCCATGTGCCAGACAGATCTTATGGGCAGCCTTGACATCTTGTTGGAGGTAGTTGGAGCTCTTGCATCTCCTTTCCTGGAGCCAGCTGGAGACTACACGACATAGGTGAGAGATCATCTAATGGGACTGATGGATCCTGGTCCAGGAGCTGCAGGGGATCTACCAGCTAGACCAGGCAGAGCTAGAGAGAGAAGGAGAGAGGCAGCAACCCTTAGTGCAAGAGCGGAGGTTGATGGAGTTGGTGCTGGAGTTGAAGTTGTTGGTGTTGGAGTAGCTGGAGGAGGAGTAGTGGGTCCAGAGATTCCATGGGACGTCCCTACTTACATAGCAGGCCACCACTTTACCCTTCCAGTTCTGGTTCCTCCAACTTCAAAGTTCAGAGCCGACATGACTCATGTTTGTTCTTACACCTTCTTTTACCTTTTGCTGTCCCCTTTGTTTAGTTTACTCAAACTGCATCTTCTTTTTCACAGTTTAATCAAGCATGGGTAGATCACATGATGCTTCTACTGTCAGGACAGAGAGCATTGATTCGCTAGCAGGATGCTACTATACGAGCAATCGGCATTACCTTTGCCCCAAAAGCCATAGTGAGCACCTTATGATTTCTTTAGCTTTTTGTCTTTTCCAACATTTGGTACTTATTTTAATCTCCTTTTGATAGCCACCGGCTCTAGTCTCTGATCTGGCACAACCGCAGGTTCCAGGTTCAGGCCCAGCACAAGGTCGTGGGTCCCGTGCTTCCTCCTGAGCTTGCAATACTCGAGGATCCATTTCATCTGCTCGGAGCCATTCCCGAGTTGTATCTTCTTCTTCTGGTAACGACGGTGATGACAACGACAATCTGGAGGAGCTGTTTGATTCGTCCGAGGCTAGCCCTTTAGACGTTGGTACCTTTTCCCGCCGAGTTTGTCAGAGACACTAGAGAGATCTCCCCCCTTTTCATACTAATTTATTCCACATATATTCTGATACATTTTGATGCTTTATGATACATTTGGTTCTTTTGGGCCTGCGTGTCCCAATTTCACTTTATGATGGGCCAGGGTTCCCCTGTTACACTTTCGTATACATTTGAGCCTTTTACTTTTCTACTTATATCATTGTGCTTTATTTCCTCAGATCTTGAATTGTCTTGATTGCATGATACAAATCATGGTCTAAACTTATGCAAATGAATGTAAAACAACATGAATGTCTTGCTTGAAAGAAGTCACCAAGTATTAAAGATACAAAAGGGTGCAAAAAGAGGTACTCCCGCAACCTTTAAAGGTTGCAGTCGCATGGATAGGACCTTGTGGTGGCAAGGAATGTCAAGAGTAAGAACATGGTCGCATGGTTCAAAAGGTTGTAGCCATGTACTGGATGTTGCAGTTAGAGCTCATATTAGCTTGGAAATAGCCTATTCTCACCCCCGAGGGACCATTCAAGGTGGATATTAACACGAGATAACCTTAAGAACCCACGACTCTTCTATAAACCCTCATTTTCTTCCCCGAGGGTATCGTGGATAAGATTTCCATTATTTTTTATTATTTATTCATCATTTATTTTGATCTAAGTATTGTTCCTTCAAGTTTTCATTATAAATAATGTATTCGTAACTTTTCATTTCATATATAATAGTCGTTTTTATTTCGTCTCGATGTTCACAAGCACGCTGAGTATGTCGAAAGCTTTCTGAGGTCTTGAAACATGATGGCCGTGACCTTCTAATATCACGGTCGTGTGTTCTATTAAACCTATAGTCGTGGCCATGACCTTTTTGCATATGGCCGACCCCTTTTCGCCTTCATTATGCACGGCCGTGACATCCTAGTGTCATAATCGTAACATTGTTATAAGGTCAAAAACATAAAAACTCTCTTTAAACTTTCTATTATTTGTTTATTTCAAGGTCTTTTTCCATTTTTCTTATTCTATCTTGTTTTACTCTTTTCTATACCTTAGTCTATGTTCTTGTTGAGAAATGAATGGAAAATCTAGCCTAGATCAAATGGGTCGTGGTCTATATTCTATGCATCTTTCTTTTTGTATATTCTGTAGTTATAAAAACATGACGGCTGTGACCTTTCAATGTCACGGCTGTGTGTTTTATTAAACTCACAGTAATGGCCGCTAGTTATTTTTCAATGGCTGCCGCTTTTATTTCCATACATGTCACAACCGCTACATCCTCTTGCTACGATCGTGAGGTTTTGTGAGGCCAGTGACATAAAAAATGTGTTTCAAGCATTTTGTTATTCATTTCAATGATTTGTATACCTTATTTTGAGATATTTCTTGTATAGAGGATGAAAGATGGTGGATCTAACATGGAATAAATGGGTTATGGTCTCTGTCCTATATATCATGTCATTTTAAGCTTGTTTTAGACCTTGTATGATAATTATACCCTCTTTAGATCCCTAAAAAAACCTCAGCCGCATCTTTTGTTCTATATTTGTTATGGCCGCAACATCCTTTTGCTACGGTCGGGAGGTTATATGAAGCCAGTAACATGAAAACTGCGTTTATGTATTATGTTGTTCATTTTAGTATCCTGAAAGTTCTGTTTCTAGATATATTACTTCTATAGGGTTAAAGGATGGTAGATCTAACCTAAAATAAGTGAGTTATGATCTATGTCCTGTATATCCTAGTCATTTGACCTCATTTTAGATTACGGTGAGCACATCTTTCTGGACCCCAAAATACCTTGGCTGCAACTTTTATTTGTTACGGCAGTAACATCTGGCATCTTGGTTTCTTGCGATAACCCCATTGTTGTCACTGCCGCACGTTTGTGACTTATTTTGCCATAGCCGCAACATTAGTTGCTACGGTCATAAATTTTCTACATGTCTGGTAGTTTGAAAATAGTGTTTAAATATTTTTTGTTTATTCTATATAACCTGTACATGGCATGTTAGAGACAGAAATATTGTTGCAAGACCCTGAGGCTCTTATTTGTTTATTTTAGCTTTTTTCGCATATTTTTTGCTTTGTTTTGCTCAAATGATACGTATGGCATATTTAGAAATAATAACCAAGTTGCATGACCCTAGGATCGTAGTTAGGATTTTGTTTCTTTGCTTGCTTTTGTTTAAACTCTCTTTAACCTCCCGTTCTGTATATGTTTACCTTTAAAAAGTTTACAACAAGAACCAATATCGACAAAGTAGAAGCCAACCTCATGGTTGGGCAAAAAGGGTTCCTAACACCTTCTCTTTTCGTACCTTAGTCCCCGAATCCCGAACCCTCTTTTTCTCTGGTTATGCTTTTAAAAGACTCGCAGCTTTCTTTTTGTTTTTCTTGATTTTTTTCAAAAATCAAGTGGTGACTCCATTCTTTTAAAAAATGTGCTCGAATACCTTAGATTTTCTTATTTTAAAAAGAAATTAAATTTTTTTTAAAAATAATAGATATCTAGTGCACCTTACGAATAAACAAAACGCTTGCAACTGCCTAAGTCTGTGAGAGATAAATAATCAATCCACTATACACAAATAAGAATTACAAGATTCACTATATCTATATCACAATATCTATAGCATCAAACCGAGTCTCTCTCTATCTTTCTATACTCTCTCTAGCCTCTAAATTGAGCCTCACTAGAGTATAAGACGACTTCTTTTTTTATTACCTAGGGTTTCTATCATAACACCCTATATATATGACTAAAATGTAGGTCAAAGAAACATAACAGTCGTAGCCCTAGCCGCCAACAAAACCTGTGATCCCAAACAAACTACTCGAGTGGTCTATAGACTACTCGATTGATCAAAATAGCTCTCAGTTCCCTTACAATATGTAGAGGTCTTGATGAATGTTTTTCACCACTTTTAACATTTCACACTTTTCGGATTTCCTATGGAACGAGAATGTCATAAATTTGAAACACAAAATCCAATAATCTCCACATTTGCTCAAATTTTTGAACCATCTTGAAGAACTATTAATCGTCTCGGCCTGCACTCATTTCACGGTATGGATGCTCCACCCATTCTAATCATCAAACTAAATAAATCTGGACCAAATTCAAGCCACGCTTGAACTTGACCCTCTTGCCATTAATAGTCTTCTCGTTCTTGAGCAGTTTTGCTAACTCTCAAGTCTCAGTCTTCTGTGGTGACTCCACGTTCTCTAACACTGCTATTTGCCACTGATCCCTACTTGGTTTGCTTATAACTTTCTTGTAAGACGAAGGATCTCCATTACACTATCCCTATTCCTGTTGATTTAAACCACCGAGCTCTACCTCATCTATTGCTTTCTTCTTCTGAAGTTCTGATATACTCTACTTGTCAATCTGACTAGGCTACAAATGTATAAATCTTGTGCCATCCCTGCTGGACTATGCCTGTGTAGTGGTGGTAGCTCCACCTGCCACTGTGTCTCCTATCAATTTCTAGAGATTTTTGGGTTTTTACCCTTTCATGATAACTATAGCACCTCTGCTAATCTTTATTGCTCCATCTTTTGCTGTGTACCCAGAACCTAAAGAATCCAATGCTCTTAAAGAAATCAAATTTTTCTTTAACCCTAGAACGTGTTTGAAATTTCCCAAAACTCTTTCAACTCCATTGAACATTCTAGTCATTACTGTACCCATTCCAGTGGCTTAGAACACTGTGTCATTCCCTATTAGAACTATATCCCTGTTATAAGGTTTGTGTGTTAAACCATTCTCTCATTGGACTCATATGGTATAAGCATCCTAAATCTAGTATCCATGACTTTGACAAAAAATTAAATC
>JAUMHN010220820.1:3865-20625 GCA_032360265.1 Heliamphora ciliata | reverse complement strand
ACAATTCTCTCCAAAGTATAGCACATTATCTCAATTTTCATGACATTTTAAAGAAAAAAATGATACTTGTAGTTACTCAAAAAGTCATTTTATATTCATTCGAATGATATACATTAATAGCTCATATTATGAATGTATTTTTAACAAAGATATTTATGCTCCAATTTGCATATCAATAACTTTCAAAATGATATTTATTCATTTTTCATGTAGGGAGTCATATTTCATTAATGATAAACTAATGATGAAAATTATGAGCACATAGTCATGATATAGCTTGCAAAAAGTGATATGAAAGTAAAGTAGATAGGAAAGATTATACCATAAGCGTTTCCATTGACCATTTTGTCAAGTCTCAAGCAATATTCCATTTTAAAGCTTGACTTGACATTCCACACGTGTTTTGAACTTCCACTTACTATGTTTTACTTGATCGCTCGAGTGGAGGTATCCAAATACCTACAAAACAAGTTTAAGTGGGATCTTTTGGTACCCATATTTTCTTGGGTCCATAAAGGTTAGCATTCAGATCATATTTGATTTTTCAAATGATTTTTTTATCAAAACCTCTTTTTTCTCTATAAGGGTAATTATACCTAATATGATCCTTTTCAGACAATATAAACAAGTAGTTTTGGCATGAGTATTTTTAGAACAAGTACTACTTGAAGAGGCTTCCAAGTCTTCAATTTTTCTCTTTAGATTCATAATCTCATTTTCGCTATAAGAGAATTTTATTCTTTTAAGTTCATTTCTTAAATAATCATTTTTTTCTTCTCTAGTGAAAATTTCAATTTTATGATCTTTTTCAAAAATCTCATAAAAGGATTTTAACTCAATAAGTTCATTTGAACGATTTTCAATTTTCATTTTCAAAGAAGTATTTTTCTTACCTAACTTCAGAAAATATTTATGTAAATTATATAACTCTTTTTAAAGTTCCTCATATGTAGACAATAATTCATCGCATGATTCATTACTATAAGAATTTAATTCATTTGATTTATGTGTAGGATTAGAATCAATATAAATCATATAGCAAAGATTTACTTTCTCATTGCATGAATCCTCATTTGAAGTACTTGAGTCAATTTCATTCCATGTTGTGGCCTTCATGGCTTTCTTCTTCTTCTTTTTGGAATCTTTCCTTCTTGAATCCTTTTTGCTTAAATCACTTTTCTTCACCTTTGAGTCTTGGAATTTACTTGCAAGCTTTTTGTCATTTTTTAGAAATTATCCAAGCTTTCTAGTGATGAGCTCCATTTCAAGATTTTTATTTTCTTCATCACTAGAGCTCTCTTTGGACGCTTTGAAGACCATTTTTCATTTGTTGAGCTCATTTGCTCTATCATTGATTGTCATCTCATACATAAGGAGTGACCCGATGAGTTCATCCAAGGTCATCTTCTTCAAGTCTCTAGCTTCCGTGATGGCCGTAACTTTAACTTTCCATATCGATGGCAAATCCCTAAGCACTTTTCTCAATAATTCATAAGAGAGATAAGTCTTTCCAAGAGCATTCAAAGAATTAATGATATGAGTAAATTTAATATACACACTACAAGAAATGTGAGTTTTAGCAACGGTCGTTAGCGTCGCCAAAAGTTATAAAAATCGCTTCTAAATGTCTTCAAAATCTATACCAGCAATTTGTAAACCGTCACCAGAAGCGTTGGGATATACCCGTTGGTGTAGGTATTTAGCGACAGGTTCGGGAAACGCTGGAATATCCTTATTAATACTAGTGGTGCCTTTAGCGACGGTTTGAATGCTGGTAAAGAATATAATGCAATGGATTTTGAGCAATGTATAGCGATGTTTTCAACCGCTGTTATTTTTTATCTTAATACTAGCGATGACTTTAGCGACAATTTGTAATGCTGGCAAGGAATATAATGTAATGCTTTTTGAACAATTTATAGCGACGATTTGAACCGCTGTTATTTTTTTCAATAAATTAAAAACGCTACCATAACTTCGAATTTAGTAACATTTCTAACCGCTAGAAAAAATTATTTAATGCTTCTAAAATTTTACTTTTACTACCACTTTTGAGCGCTACTAAATTTATTAATACTATTATTACAAATATGCAATAATTTTCATTGTTCATCCATAATACCTACAAATATAACTACAAATATCTACTAAAATTATTTCTATAAAATAAAGTAATAACTCAAAATTTTGAATGCGATGAAATTTGTATTTTCATAAACTACAATAATTTGTAACAAACATTACACATACTATTCATAATTCAAAAATAAATGCAAGTATTCTATAATAAACTTGACAAAATACACAATTTTTTTTTACATTTCTTAATATTTAAAGCACAAGTAAAAATATGATATCATGCTATCGTTATGGAAGCCTTCACACTAGTTTTCAAATTAAGAAAATGATGTCATCGTTGGAACTTTTAAATTGTTCTATTATCTGTAATACAAAAGACAATAATTTAGAATAAATATCATTTGCAAATTTTATAAGATATAATAAAGAATTTAAACTAGAAAAAATTATAACCTACACCATCAAGAAAACTCAAATAAAACACAAACCCAAGTTTTGTATTTTTCAGTAATAATACCACCCTAAGCAATGCCCACGCTTTTTTTTTCTACAAAAGTTTTGAAAAACAACGAATATAAAAAAAAATCCCCAGTATATGTTGAATAAGTATCAGCATCCCCCACATATAGAAGGTGTACAAGAACAGAGAGAACCAATATAAAAAAGTCCTTAGAAGCTCAATTAGCATTCCTTACTAGAAGCATATGATTGTAATCCCCATAGAAAAAAGCACATCTCAACGAACTCTTCTAGCAAATAGTTTAGCAAAAGTATTCGTATATCCAACCAAAATAGAATAGCTCTATTGCCTTTTAACACGGCACTTAAACATACAAATTGGTATAGTGATATGGAACCATTACCCTGAGTCTAAGAATATGGTTACTTCAAACACCAAAATAAATAAAATGAACTTGTTCATTAGGCAAATTCAACTATGGCAGCAATAAAACAAATTACACATTATTGGCTGCAATACAACAATAACATATTATTCTTATGGGTTCCCTAATCTGACCCAACATGAATACAAAGATTCAATTGAATTGTTTCATTAATTTTTTTTTTCATGACTGCACTTTGAACCCAAATTGCAAGCACCAAACAATTCTATACCTTCATATGATTTACTACACATTTAAGCAATTTCAAGTAGTAGACAAGTGTCCATTGTATTCTCACATAAAAAAATAGTTTATGAATAGAATGTACCTCGATCAGAAGGTTCTACTCCATGATTCGCATAAAATGATCTCTTGCGTGTTTGCCGAGAAGCATCATCAAGGGGATCACTAGTACTATCATGAATCTAAGTTACACAAAACATAATTCACATGAATAAATAAAATTAATATTTATAAAGCTGTAAATTAATTAGTAAAACTAAGCATTACAAACGTTATAAAGTTAAACATAAACATAACTTGTAAACTAGTAGGACCATGTAATTGCCTAAGCAAGAAGGCCACTTGCTCTTTCAAAGTATTTACTTCACCCGATTGAGTTTTCAATTGATCTACTTGAGTTTGCAACTTATCTTCTTGAACTTGCAGTTTGTCTTTCAACTCACATATTGTTTCCTTATCTCTTGCTCTCTCTTCCTCAGAAGCCATTCTTAACCTCTTGCACAATTCCCCAAGCAACTTGTCATCATAATGATCTTCATAATGAAAATTGTTTGCATTTTGAGCTTGTGACGAGCTACATGATTGGGTAGGTCGTGATGAGTCATGTGCTTGGGCAGATTGTGAAGTGTCATTTAATTGATTAGAAAGTGAATCATGCTCCATATCACAAGTACGATATCTTTTTTGTGCCATATTTACTAGAAACAATAAATGAATGCAATTAAACTTCTTAATTAATAACATCAAACTGGTGCTAGCAAAAAAAAACCATAAAAAAAAATTGCGTAAAACAATATGTATATAGACCAATGTAAAGCAATTAATAACATGAGTTGTCACGCTCCGAACTTCGGGTCACGTGAAACACCTACAAATAACCAAACATAACATCCAAGCCGAGAATATACTCTTAATATAAACATACATGTATTGTATTTAATTGCCAAACGACTTACATTACATAGTTTCAACACCGAAAAAACATATAGGCATACATGATACTAAAAGAACGAAAAAGAAGACTACAGATCTTCCGCCTCTCCAGCAATCCCGGATCAACCTACGTGACCGGTACCTAAAAGACATTTCAAATTTTACACCGTGAACCAAAACTCAGTAGAAACTAGACAACCATGCAATATAAGCTAAACATGCTAGGAAAACGAGGTGCAGTTTTTGATTCTCTTTCAAGCATTTAAAATAATTTTCACAAGCAACGGGAAAGCGGGGTTATAAACCATTTTGACTCACACAAGCTTGGAAAATAATTTTTAAGTCACGATTGTCACAAGCCGTATCAACAATTTTGAAATTGGTTTTATCCATCCCACAATGCATTTCATGCAATCCATGTACCTTCTCGAACTTTCACTGAGGGATCGCAACCCACGACTAATGCACCTTCTCGGGTCCTCCCCGAAGGACCTCAGCCCCAACGAACGCACCTTCTCGGCCTCTCGCCGAAGGACCACAGCCCCAACAAACGCACCTTCTCGGGTCCTCCCCGAAGGACCACAGTCCCAACAAACGCACCTTCTCAAGTGCTCCTCGAAGGACCTCAGCCCCAACGAATGCCTTGTTAACCAGTGTTAACATTAACAGAACCACATATTCATCTATCTTATCCCATACACATATGTATAACTAAACCAAGGAATAAAGCCTAACTCCACGTACAAACATTACGTTTCACAAACCACGTCACATGCTACACACGCGACTCACACTACACTTGCAACCCATGCATCCGTTTCTCAGATCCCACATATACATGCTTATAAAACCTCTGAGTTTTAAATCATAAAACCACGTTACATGTAATGATATCAATGCCATGTAATTCCTCTACATAATCTGTACATAAATAAACTAGAGTTATAAATGCACATAGTCATGTATAATTACACATCATGACGCCACCCCCCACATAGCCCGACATCCACTCACATGGACAACCAACAACCCACACAACCAAGCCTAGCCCGAAGGCCAACACCAAACCCATAGGACCCCGATTTCACAAACCAACACCTTTTCCAAAAGAACCACGGGCCTAAACACGCCCCGCATCCAATGAAGAACCAATACCACGCACCTAACCGTGCACCACACCCGCATCTAACCATGCACGTCGCCCCCAAGGACGGCATCTACACAAACACCCAAGGCCACAACACGACCCTCGAAACCACAACACGACCAACAGAACCCCAAAAAGAATCCAACAGTATTTCAGTCGACTAATCCCATATACCAATCAACTGAATACCATTGAGAACTAAGGACCCAACTACCAAACAATTGAACACAACAGCCCAGGACCCAGTCGATTGGAACCCAACCCCCCAGTTGACTGAAAACACGTTGGAAAACCAAAAACCCAAACATAAGCAATTCAATCGACTGACCTCCCGAGTTTAGTCGACTGAACCCCAAACCCAGCACTTCAGTCAACTGAACAACCCAGTTTAGTCGACTGACTCATGGCGGAAACAGTTTCCAAGCCACTGTTTCAGCCCTCCAAACCTCGAATCAACGCCTCCAAACTCCGATCCAACACCCTTAGACAAACACACGCTCAAGCCTAACACCAAAACTTCGAAAGAAACACGAGAAACATGATTTCATTCATTGAAAACGACAAGAAGTGATTTTAAAACCAAAACCCGACCTTTGAAACAAAGTTGATTTTAATACAGTTTAAGAGGGTAAAAACACGCACGATTACATGTAGCACCCTTATAAGACATGAGAGTCTAGGATCCTACATCGTTGAGTTAAAAACTCGACGTCTCGAACGACGTCCAAAATCAAATTTTGCTAGAATAAAATTTCATCCAGATGGATGCGTAGGCCACAATGCCAAAACAAGGATCGGCAGTTGAATCGTTCAAAATCGAGCCCCAGGCCGCCGAAAAGTTAGAGAGAACGCAGAAAAAAATGGAGGAAACTTAGTTGAGAAGTTTTAAAAATATCTAACGCCAGATATTTATCGGTCACAAAAATATCTTTTTTTTAAACCCGCATCACAGCGCCCAATCCCGTATGCATATCTAAACTCGAACATGCATTAAAAAGCATATAAATATGCTGCAATGAAAATATTAAACGTGCGTCAAAAAATACCAAAAAAAAAAATGGGTCAGGATCTCACAACTTTACCCCCTTAAAGGAATTTTACCCCCAAAATTCAACACAAGGTCAAAAGAAAACAACCGCGTCGATCGCAATCGACACAATCATAAGAGATGGTCGGCCAAACCATTCCTAGGATATAGTCAAATAAGGTCAGGCATCATAAACGACGGCTAACTATTTTAAAAACACGAGATCTACAACTCACCCTAATCTCACGTGCTCACCAACCACTGCCTCACACAGCACACCACCCACGGGATCCATCACTAACTCCTAAACAGGTGCAACAAGGAAAATGCAATGCTCCTGCATCGGTAAGAACACTGGCTCAAAATTCGTACACTCAGAAAGTACATCTTCTCACTAGAGGCATAGCTACATCATCAGGCACGGCTGATGCCCTCGACTAATGCACCTTCTCGGGTCCTCCCCGAAGGATCTTAGTCCCAACGAACGCACCTTCTCGGCTTCTCACCGAAGAACCATAGCCCCAACAAACGCACCTTCTCAGGTCCCCCCGAAGGACCACAGCCCCAACAAACGTACCTTCTCAGGTCCTTCCCGAAGGACCTCAGCCCCGACAAATGCCTTGTTAACCAGGGTTAACATTCACAGAACCACTTATTCATCTATCTCATCCCATACACATATGTATAACTAAACCAGGGTTTAAAGCGTAACTCCGCGTACAAACATTACGTTTTACAAATCACGTCACATGCTACACACGCGACTCACACTACACTTGCAACCCATGCATCCGTTTCTCAGATCCCACATTTACATGCCTATAAAACCTCTGAGTTTTAAATCATAAAACCACATTACACATAACGATATCAAAGCCATGTAATTCCTCTACATAAACCGTACATAAATAAACTAGAGTTATAAATGCACATAGTCGTGTATAATTACACATCATGACGACATCTGCCACATAATCCGACATCCACTCACGTGGACAACCAACAACCCACACAACCAAGCCTAACCCGAAGGCCAACACCAAACCCATAAGACCTCGGTTTCACAAACTAACACCTTTCCCAAAAGAATCACGGGCCCAAACACGCCCCGCATCCAATGAAGAACCAACACCACGCACCTAACCGTGCACCACACCAATATCTAACCATGCACGTCGCCCCCGAGGACGACACCTACACAAACACCTAATGCCACGACACGACCTCCGAAACCACAATACGACTAACAGAACCCAAAAAGAATCCAATAGTATTTCAGTCGACTAATCCCATATACCAATCAACTGAATACCATTGAAAATCAATTGGAAACCAAGGACCCAACCACCAAACAACCGAACACAATAGCCCAGGACCCAGTCGACTAGACCCCAACCCCCCAGTCGACTGAAAACACGTTGGAAAACCAAAAATCCAAACAGAAGCAATTTAATCGATTGACCTCCCGGGTCCAGTCGACTAAACTCCAAACCCAGCACTTCAGTTGACTGAATAACCCAGTTTAGTCGACTGACCCATGGCGAAAACAGTTCTCGAGCCACTTTTTGGCCCTCCAAACCTCGAATCAACGCCTCCAAACTCCCATCCAACACCCTTGGACATACACACGCCCAAGCCTAACACCAAAATCTCGAAAGAAACACCCGAAACATGATTTCATCCACCGAAAACAACAAAAAATGATTTTAAAACCAAAACTCGACCTTTAAAACAAAGTCGATTTTCATATAGTTCAAGACGATAAAAACACGCATGATTACACGTAGCACCCTTATAAGACATGAGAATCTAAGATCCTACCTTGTTGAGTTAAAAACTCGATGTCTCGAATTACGTGCAAAATCGAATTTTGCTGGAATGAAATATCATTCAGATGGATGCGTAGGCCATGATGTCAATAACAAGGATCGGCAGTTGGATCGTAAAAAATTGAGCCCCGGGCCCCCGAGAAGTTAGAAAGAAGGCAGAGAGAAAATAGAAAAAACTTAGCTGAGAAGTTTTGAAAATATCTTTTAAAAATATCTAATGCCAGATATTTATAGATCACAAAAATATCATTTTTTTTGAAACCCGCGTCACAGCGCCCAACGACCCTGGGAACCAGCCCCGCATGCATATCTAAACTCGAACACGTATTAAAAAGCATATAAACATGCTGCAACGAAAACATTAAACGCGCGCCAGAAAATGACGAAAAAGAAAACAGGTCAGGGTCTCACAGGGGCAATTCAGTAGTGAAGCAATGACAGGGCAAAATCACCTATAGCTCTTGATACTTCTCTAGGATAACATGAGTTGTAAGCCAATATACTAAACTTTTAATGCTAAAAAGAGCAAAACACATAATCTTCATTCACCTGGGAAAATTCAAGACAAGACATATCTTCATGTCTTCATCAAACTTCTACATGGACTCTTGATTGAAAAATATGTTCCCTCCACCTGATAAGCATTTTGGGGTCTTTTTTTATTATATTTTTTATTCTCTCTTTATTGAGGAGATATGAGAAGAGTTGAACTTTTAATAATTGATGGATATAGGGATATGGTGTTTAGGAACTTGAATAGTTGGGATCCCTCTATTGCTTGTTTCATATGTCATTGAACTTACAGGAATAGCTCCCGGAATTACAGGGTCTCTTGCAACTAGAGCAACATATTTTGGTGTCATAGAGTCCATCAAGAAGTGGATTGAAGAACACCCTAGCCTAGGGGGCCACTGGGCACATTTCATTGCTGGAGCTGTTGGTAAGTTGCCCTTTTTCATTCTCTGTCAAAAATTGGTTTACATTGACACCATTTAAGTTTCTGCAAACATTTTGCCTGCATGCGTTTTTTTGTGTGTGCCAAAGGTGAAAATAACTGATAGACAAAATCAAGTGTTAAGTTTTATCTTTTAATTGGGAACTTCCTAGCTTGAACTTGCATATAAGGAGTAAAATAACTGACGATCGTGTAAAATGCACAAAGAATGCACACAAAAAAATTGTACATTAAGGAGACTACTATTATACCATCTACTATTTACCAAACAACCTCCTCTACTTTATGTTACAGTAAGAATCAAGATTAAATCACAAATTCTGAGAGATATGAATCTAAACAGAGAAATGAAAGCAGGGTCATAAGCAAATGACCCCAATATTATAATTTTACATGAGCATTGAGAACATCAAAATTATACAGATTCCAGGTTGTTCTAGTATCACGTGTTTAACACTAATCATAAATTGGTAGAAGGCTCCTACAAGAAATGCCAACATTCCATCTACTATGATAAAGTCAATATAAAACATCCAATCTACAAACATAAAGCATCACAACATTGGTTACTTCATCATTATCTGATGATATTGTGCTATAACTATTTTCTTTATAGCGACTAACAACTATATTTTCCTTTTTACATAACAGAGAATGCAACTGCCCCTAAATTTCTGTTTTTGCTCGGTGAACATTTCACTCTTAGCAATGAGCATTTCGGATTGCTCTAACTGAGAAAACAATATGCATTCTTCTTCTAAAGCCACCAAAGGTACGTAATCAATTAAATTTTGCTTCTAACTCCACTGAATTTTGTAAATAACTCAATTAAATGTTTAGTATTTCAATCTAAACTCTACTGTAAGTCTTTTTCATTCTATTAGAACAAATAGATGCATAAAGGCATATTGCTATTCTTGTTTTGGATTCTCTTAATTTTGTTTGATTTTTCATTTGTTTCACAAACTTGCCCTGGTTCCCTTCGTTTGTAACCTTCATCCTAGTTTTCTCTCTCTCTCTCTCTCTCTCCGCCTCATTAGTGTGTCAACGGGTACTTCTTGTTCATGTGAAATAGAAATTGATGCTAAAAGAAACTCAATTAACCAAAATAGAGCAGCAAATATAAATATTCTTGTTCATTGGCAATATATCTAGCAACAAGTATATTGCGATTAATCAAACTACCATTGATTTTTTCTGAGGAAAGCAACGATGTGGTCATGGTTTGCTTGAGGAAATCAACGCTATGGTCACGATTAATCAAGTATATTGCAATTACTCAAATTAAATATACAAAAATTAATTCTGTTGAAAAATAGTGAATTTTGAATACTTTGTTAAACATGATTTTAGCTATCTTTGAAACTAAATAACTTTGGATTGAATTCATCTTTTCTGATTATTCCAAGTTCTATTATGTTCATCTCCATGAGTAGTTTAATTATGAATTTTGTGGTGTTCAAAATCGTTAACGGGTGAATGAGAAATTGACTCTACAAGTGTGCCATAGAAGTTGGCAAAATAATGGTAATTATATTCTATCCCACATTGGTTGGGAGAGAAAATTGTGAGTGCCCAATTTACTATAAAAGGGGTTTTTTTATCCCACATTGATTGGGAGAAATATGGGCGAATGGTTTTTATAAGCCAAGTTGGGCTTAAGGGGTGTGCCCCTTGAGGGTACCCAGTTTTGTGGACGAGGAAGGACCTATCCAACAGTGGGTTCGACCTAAACCCCACCCGTGTGCACTGCCGCTGCTTGCCTGTCCGATCGACTGGTCGGGCTAAGTTGGGCTCGGGATTAGGTCCAGGGTCCGTGGGTCGGGTCCGGTTGGATCAACCTTATCTTTTTGCTGAAAATTTATTTATTTAAAATTTTGAATTTAAATATTAATTATTTCAATTTTGTTACTGTTACCGAATCGTTAGAGGGTTCAGTTCGGGGCCGTTAGAGTTCGAACCGTTGGAGTCGGTTTAGAACGGGTTCGCGCCGCTTGGGCGAAGCCTATTTAAAGGCTGTTAATCGCCAGATTTGAAACACTAATTACAGAAACCCTTCTCTTGTGCTTCTGCTGTTCTTTATAGTCTGCATTCCCGAGTTCAAAGAGAGAGTTCGAACTCAGCTTCGGTTCGCTGAAGTGACAAATTGCTGTGATGCTTCTGTTGCACGCCGATCGTTGTATCTTGGGAGGCGTTTGCCGTCAACTTGAAGCACCGTAGCGAGGGCAATTTCGTCTTAAGAAAATCGTGTTAAATACGAGTCTCGGTCAATCGTTTACTGTTTCAGGTTCTTTAATTTTTGAATTTACAGATTTTGTTTTTTGGTGTTATAGTTTCATTTTACTGTTTTCGATTATATTTTACTTATTTCAACAGATTTATTTTTTATGTCGCAGTTTTCTTTTTTGCTTCATTAAAACAGATTGTTTTCTAATCTATGCTTAATCCATGGATTACTTTATAAAATAGATTAGTTGTTACCTATTAATATTTTCCCAACAATCTTAAGACGATGTCTTTATATACATTTTCTTTTTGATCTGTTTTATATTCTAGATTACAGTTTAATTGTTTTTCTAAAACAATTTTCATATTACATTCTGATTTGGTTTTAATTACAGTAATTTAATTCTGTAATTGAATCGGTATTATTTATTTTGTGGTTTAATCACATATATTGTTTTAATTTATTATGTTTAGATTGTTCAAGAATTAAAGCGATTTATCTGTAGTGTTATTTTAATTGCAGTTTTTTTTAAAAAAAATAAAGTTTTTTTCTAGGTTGCTAAAACAACTTTGTTTGTGTTGTTTTTGTAATATTAGAAAATTAAAATATGACATCTAAAAATGTTGAAGTTATTATTGTTACCCTTTCCCTTGTCCCAGTTGTATCTTCAGTGATTCCGGCTGTCACTACGACAGTTCCGGTGAATCACAAGAAAAAATCAGAGAAGTTCAATGGAACTGATTTTAAAAGATGGCAACAGAAAATGTTATTCTATCTTACTAATCTCAATCTGGCTAGATTCCTACGTGAAGCTGTTCCGGCATTAACTAAAGATGAAACTGGCTGATAAGCGGTTGCTGCTGTGGATGCATGGAAACATGCTGACTTCCTGTGCTGAAATTATATCCTCAATAGATTGGACAACTCACTGTACAACGTGTATAGTCCAGTCAAGACGGCAAATGAACTATGGGAATCCTTGGATCGCAAATATAAGACAGAGGATGCCGGTGCGAAGAAATTCGTTGTCGGTAAATTTCTAGATTATAAGATAGTGGATTCAAAGCCAGTTGTTGGAAAAGTTCAGGATCTCCAATTTATCCTACATGATATTCATGCAGAAGGTATGTTTTTGAGTGAATCTTTTCAGGTTGCTGCTATTATTGAGAAATTACCGCAGGGTTGGAAAGATTTCAAGAATTACTTGAAGCATAAGCGCAAGGAGATGAAATTGGCGGAGCTGATTGTTCGATTACGGATAGAGGAAGACAACCGCAAGTCTGAGAGGAAGACTGGGATGAAGTCCAAGGCAAATATTGTGGAATAGGCGCCTAAGGTCAACAACAGGAAAAGAAAGCATGTTGGTGACAAAGGCGGAGACTCCAAGAGATTCAAATTCAAGGGCAAGTGTTACATATGTGACAAGCCTGGGCATCGAGCGAAGGACTGTCGCAGCAAGCACAAGAAGAATGCCCAAGCCAACGTGGCCGAAGTGGATAACCTTTCTACTGGGATAGATGACATCAGTCTTTCCGCCGTTGTGTCTGAAACAACTTTGTTGGAAATCCCAGAGAATGGTGGGTGGACACTGGAGCTACTCGCTACATTTGTTCAGATAGACGGATGTTCGCCACTTATTAGAAAATAGATGAAGAATAGCTGTACATTGGAAACTCTTCTACCTTCAAGGTGAAATACAAGGAAGGGTTATTTTGAAGATGACTTCGGGGAAGGAACTCACGCTCAACGTGCTGCATGTGCCAGACATCCGTAAGAATTTAGTTTCTGGGTTTCTGTTGAGCAAGAATGGGTTAGGTTAGTCTTTGAGTTTGATAGATTTGTACTCATAAAAGGTGGGATGTTTGTGGGTAAAAGGTGTCAGTTAGACGGTCTTTTCAAACTGAATGTAATGGTTGTTGTACCAAAACCTACTATTACTATGAATAACAATAACACATATTCTGCTTATATTATTGAGTCCTCTTTATGGCATGGTAGATTAGGACATGTTAATTATAATTCTTTGTATAGATTAATTAACAATAATTGCCTGCTTAAATTTGATATTGATCTAAATCACAAATGTGAGATTTGTGTAGAGGCGAAATTACCTAAGGCTACTTTCCATTCTGTTGAAAAAAAATACAGAACCTCTGGATTTAATTCATAGTGTTATTTGTGATTTTAAATCAATTCAAATAAGAGGTGATAAAAAATATTTTATTACTTTTATTGATAATAGCACTAGATACTGCTACATCTATTTGCTTAAAAGTAAGGACGAATCCTTGGAAATGTTTATATATTACAAGAATAAAATTGAAAATCAACTTGGGAAGAAGATCAAAACTCTAAGGAGCGATAGAGGTGGTGAATACGAATCGCCTTTTAGTGAATTTTGTTCACAGCATGACATAATTTATCAAACCACTGCACCCTATTCTCCATAGAAAAATGGTGTTGCTGAACGAATGAATAGAACATTAAAGGAGATGATAAGTGCTATGTTGATTAGTTCTGAATTACCTTAGAATTTGTAGGGGGAAGCTGTTCTTTCAGCTAATTATATTCTTAATAAGATACCACATAAGAAGACGAATAAGACACTTTATAGTTTGTGAAAAGGTCGAATGTGTACTTACAAATTCTTAAGAGTATGGGGGTGTTTGGCAAAGGTAGCAGTGCCTACACCAAAGAGGTCAAAATTGGGACCTAAAATCGTTAACTATGTATTCAGCGGTTATGCTAATAATAGTAGTGCTTATTGATTTTTGATTCACAAATTTGAAATTTCAGATATGCATGTTAATACTATTATTGAGTTAAGGAATGCAGTATTTTTTTAACATGCATTTCCTTATAAATCTAGATAAGAGACAAGTTCTATAAGTAAAACTTATGACACTGCTCAAAGTAGTGATCATGATGAAGACTAGGAAGAAGAGGATGTAAAACCTAGACGTAACAAACGGGGTAGAATATCCAAATCCTTTGGTCCAGATTTTTTAATATATTTGTTAGAAAATGAGTCTCGAACTTATAAAGAGGCGTTGTCCAGTGCTGAAGTCCCTTTATGGAATGAGGCTATAAACAGCGAGATTGAATCCATCCTTCAGAATCATACATGGGAACTGGTGGATTTTTCACCCGGTTGTAAACCGCTTGGATATAAATGGATATTCAAGAGAAAGATGAAGACGAATGGATCAATTGACATGTATAAGCAAGACTTGTGGTCAAAAGATATAGACAAAATGAAGGTCATGATTACTTTAACACATATTCACCAGTTACAAGAATAACGTCTATACGCATGCTAATTTCCATAGCTGCATTATTTAATTTGGATATATATCAAATGGATGTGAAGACAACATTCTTGAATGGTGAATTGAATGAATAGATTTACATGGAACAATCGGAAGGGTTCGTTGTTCCTGGACAAGAAAATAAAATTTGTAAGCTCGTCAAATCTCTTTATGGTTTAAAACAAGCGCCAAAGCAATGGCATGAGAAATTTGACAACACTATGATGTTAAATAAGTTTAAGACAAACGAATGTGACAAGTATATCTATGTTAAAAGCACAGACATAGGATATGCCATCGTCTGTCTTTATATTGATGACATGCTCATCATAGGTAGTGATGATCAAATGATCAAATTTACTAAGAAAATATTGAACAAACAGTTTGACATGAAAGATTTGGGAGTGACAGATGTTATTTTAGGAATGAAAATTTTTAAAACATTTAAAAGATATGCTTTGTCTCAATCACATTATATTGAGAAAATACTTGGTAAAATTTTCAAGGATGATGACCGTCCTACGAGGACGCTGGTAGATGTAAATCTACATCTATCAAAAAATACGGACGAAAACATATCTCAATTGAAATATTTTAGGATTATTGGTAGTCTAATGTACTTAATGAATTGCACACAACTAGATATGGCGTATACAGTGAGTAAATTAAGTTGATACACAAATAACCTAGGGGGAGACCACCAGAAGGCGATAGTTCGGATTTTTAGATATCTAAGATACACTCGTAACTACAGACTGTGTTATACCCGATATCCAGCTGTTCTAGAAGGCTACTGTGATGCTAACTGGATATCTGATACAAAAGACTCAAAATCCACAAGTGGATGTGTTTTCACTCTTGGAGGTGCAACCGTGTCTTGAAAATCTTCCAAATAGACATGCATCGCTAGGTCAATAATGAAAGGTGAGTTCATAGGTTTAGATAAAGCTGGGGAAGAAGCAGAATGGCTACGCTATATCTTAGAAGATATTCCAGTGTGGTCTAAACCTGTGCCGGCAATTTGCATTCATTGTGCTAGTCAATCTGCAATTGGAAGGGCACAGAGTAATTTGTACAATGGTAAGTCATGATATATACGTCGTAGACATAATATCATTAAACAACTGTTCTCAAGTGAAATTATATCCATTGAGTACATAAGGTCAAAAGATAATATCACGGATCTGTTAATCAAAGGTTTGACCAGAGAGCAAGTGAATTACTCATCGAGGGGAATTGGACTAAAGCCTATTACTAAAGAGACATCTTAATGGCAACCCAACCTAGCTGACTGGTGATCTCAAGATCTAGGTTCAATGGGACAATCGAATTATGTGTGACTCTAGGGGAATCACTAGGGAGATTAACTCCTATCTATTTCTATGATGAAATAGTGATGTATGCTGCGTGTTTAAGGTTAAGTTATGCTTTTAATGATTCTTATTCCTTGAATATCCAAGTGGGGTATGGCAGGATACTCTTAATAAGAATCACCTATATGAGTGTGAACTGGGCAAGTTCTATGAGAATTGTTAAGGCTAAATTCTCTAGAGTAATCATGAATGACCAGGCATGTTTAAGGCCGAAATAAACACAATCGTGAGAACCAAGCTGTGTTAGAAAGACTCTGTGTGAACTCTATTGTCTTGGTTTACACAAACGGTTGAACAGTTCAAGATATCATGTTCACTATTTAGCCAGTAAATTCGATAGTTTCTCACAAGGAAAGGTTCAAAGCCAAAAGCTACCTATTCTATGCAGAATTTTTCTTTTACTGAACTCTCTCTGTGTCTGCATCTTGTTGTATTTTTTTTCCGTCAAATTCCATTCATGTGGGGGATTGTTGGAAAATAGTAGGTTTTGGACACTTTGTTGAACATGATTTTAGCTATCTTTAAAGCTAAATAACATTGGATTGAATTTATCTTTTTTGATGATTTCAAGTCCTAATATGTTCATCTCCATGAGTAGTTTAATTATGAATTTTGTGGCATTCAAAACTGTTAACGGATGAATGAGAAATTGACTCCAAAAGTGTGCCATAGAAGTTGGTAAAATGATGATAATTATGTTCTATCCCACATTGGTTGGGAGAGAAAAATAGTGAGTGCCCAATTTAGTATGAACA
>JAUMHN010220712.1:0-20627 GCA_032360265.1 Heliamphora ciliata | reverse complement strand
TATATATATATATATCAAATAATTTTATTTATTTAATTCTAGGAGAAAATTCGGGTATTTTTCACATAGGTTCGTTTCTTGACTTTTCGACCTTATCTCCTATCTTAAACAACTTGGGCTTATAACCTTGAGTTCTTAACCTCAATATTTGGGTTTTAATATATGCTAGTGTGTTTTCCCCTCTTTCCCGGGTCTCGGGCTCAAAAAGTTAAACGGTCGGGCCGGTTCTTTTTACCGAACTTAGGTTCGAGATTTCGTTTCTTTTGAGATGTTCTTTCTTTTTTAATTCGTATCTTGAGTTCGGGTTATTACATCCCATCCACTATGTTCCCATCCATTCCAAATCTCAGGACACAACTCATGACATAGCACGGCTCATAACGTATGTAATCCTCAACGCGCCCAAAGTCATATCTCATACCTAACCATAACAAACAACCTCTAAAAGGTTTCAAACACCCTACCATACTTATTCATCAAGCTACAGGTAGCACAACACACAACAGGTAACAAACTACGGTCACTCCCAACTCACATGGGTATAACAGACTCCAAACAATCAATGCTTATCTCACAAGCCTACACCCACCACAATCACTGACCACCGGGTCGCACTTCCACAACCCATACCACCATCCGGACCACAACTCGTCCTAGCCCCATGGGCATAACTCCTATAATAAGGATATTATAATACCCAACTAGGTTAAACTCAACTTAACCTTCTAAAACCAAGCTCCACACTACACATCACATCAACACATATTCACATACTGAGGGAAAGCCTCTGAGTAACGCAACAATCCAGGCAACTAATTCAGATTTCTC
Organism: Heliamphora ciliata; assembly: GCA_032360265.1. Taxonomy (NCBI): domain Eukaryota; kingdom Viridiplantae; phylum Streptophyta; class Magnoliopsida; order Ericales; family Sarraceniaceae; genus Heliamphora; species Heliamphora ciliata. The sequence goes on along the minus strand of JAUMHN010220712.1, from coordinate 19,799 downwards.
TTAGAAAGAACATCGGGAAAATGCTTTTCTATTTCGAATCCCAAAGTAGTTGATCGGACGTCAAATGGCACGCTACATCACCCCAAGACTCAACCTTCTTGCTCATATAAACACTTAGCATGCACATGACAATTCAACCACAATCCCATGCAAGCACACAATTCATGCCGTGTAGTGGTGCATAATGTCATTAAATAATTCTCATATAAGGGTCTCCTCGATACCTGAAATGGTTTAGTTTAGATACGTGAGCCAAAGCTCATAATGTAAACACTAACTCAACTTTTATTCATCATTTGTGAGGTGTGATAGGTGTAACCGAAGTAAAAATGCAAGTTTCATTCATTCATTCTTCGTTAACACACACACACCACGCATACCAATTTATTCCATATATTTATTCATTTGTTATAGCTTCAACTCTTTATTTCGTATTTCTCATTCATTGAGCCCTTTTTCAAAACATCCCGTCCTTTCCCATTATCCATTTTAGTTTCTCAATACCCAATTTCTCACAAAACTGTATCACAACTAATGAACCGGCGTCGGGTGCTGCTTATAGAAACCCCTCCCTATTAATTTTCAATTGACTATGCGAAACCATTAGGCAATAGATAGCTCTATAACTCCCCACGACACAACACCGCATTTCGGGGGCCAACCCATGGGCATGTGGTCCCCATCTTGCGCAAGTTTTCGATCTTTCACCATGGAGGTGTGCAAACCCAACTTAATCCACATCAATCCATACGATTCATTGTTTGTTCATAACTTTTATTTTCACAATTCGGGAGTCCAACCCACAACTGGTTCCTCTCCCAATCATTTTCACATACTACCATTTTGATTCCAATTTCAAGTTTTCCATTTCATTTTCAAATCATATCCCGTTTGAGTAATCAAGTTTCCTTTTAGGTCACATGCATTACAAGCTTCAATACACAAATTTCTCATAATTCACATTTCTTTTATCAACTTTATAAAGTACCAAGAACATCAAATTAATTCAATTAAAATCATGTTACTTGAAGAAATGGAATGCACCCATCACATGCATATATACAAGTTTGAAGCTCATATTTCCCTTCTAAAGCATAAAATTTTAAATGATGACCACATCATATTGCAACACTCAAAAACCCATTCTCGTTCTTTTCAAACCATCATTGTATATAAAAGAAAAACCCGCTTTTATTGTAAAGCCCAACTAACCGACCCAACACATGCATCTCAACCTAAATATATTTCGATAAGTGTATCCATAGCCCAAGGGACAAGAATTTTGATAAAAAGTCCAATGAGGATGGAAAATAAACTTTTCCGAGACGTTTGGCAAAAAGTAGGTGAAAAATGGTTAAGAAAATTTGACATTCTCACTATTTTGGTCATAATTTTTTTTACAAAAAGAATTTTATTGTGAGAGTGGTGTTATTGGAAAGAAGACTTTTGGGGCTTCAATTTGAGTACAGAAATGACCCAATTCGGAGTTCGTATGGTGAAGAAACACTAATTTAAAGAAAATATTTTCAACTAGCAAAAATGACTGCGGGCTAGACCGCTCGATCGGTCTGTCTAGCAGTTTGGCTTGCAACAAGAAGCCAAGACCGACCTAGGACCACCCTATAGATCGCTCGAGCGGTCCTTCGAGCCGTCCTACGCCAAAAATTGATCTTTTTATTAGATTTTGCTAGATTTTGAAACCAACACCCATCCAAACCTAATTTTTCATGAAACCAAGCTAGATTTACAACCCAAGCTTCACAAAAGTTAGAGTTCAATGGATTAAATCACAAATTTAACACAAGATTGAGTTTCATAATTCCAAATAACCCTTAACCATATCAATCTCACTCTAGAACTCAACCCCCATGTTTTTTAACCCCATCAATTCAAGAATTTAGACATCTAATATTCAATTTTCAATAATAAAACTAGGGTATCACAAAATTTATATAAAATCATCACAAATCAAAGCAATTCATCAAGGGTTAGTCTAAATCCTACCTCAGATCGCCCAAACACTTGAGATTACTCAAAATCCTCCCTCCTAGGGTTTATATGTTGATAGATTTGGACTTACTGATGCTCAATCCTCCACTTCCTTGCTTCAAAGCTTGGTCTTTAGCCTTGCTTACTCTCAATCGAGCTTCAATCTTCCATTTCCATGGTGGAGGGTTAAGGTTTCATGAGGGATTTGGGTTTCTCTCACTAGGAGAGGAAGAAAAGAGAGGAGAAGAAAGGGAGAGAATGAGAGGCTAAGGGTTTTGTATATATATAAGCCCCCAAAATTCTCAAACATTCTAGAAAAATCTAAACATTTCCCGATAGACTGCTTGAGCGGTGACCCCTAAAGCTGAATTCTGCGAATTTTCTTAAAATCTCAACTCAAACTTCCAACTTTGCTAACACTTTATTATTTCGAGTTTTCCATTAGCACAGCCACATCAATATCATTCACTACTATGTATCTCGATTTTACTTTCACATATCATTAATTCATTTGTTAACGAGCAAGATTTTTATAGTACCCATGCCCAAACTTAATTTGGTCTCTTCTCTTAACCGAAAATATGAAAGAAGAAAATGAACAGGCACTGGGTCATTACAACTTTCCCCCTTTGGGAATTTCGTCCCCAAAATTCATCTTACATCACACTAAACCTTCCTTTAATCTTAATATATGCCCACACACTTCGGTAATCGTTCCGTCCACATAGCATCTTTCTTAATTCGCGATCCTGATCGATCTTTCGAGACAATATGACTTAAGGATGCTAACACACCTCTATTTCCAAAAGCGGCACACTAACATTAGGCTTAACTTCGGAGCGCTAATATCTCGCCAATATTTAAATCACCATCTTCTACATTAGTCACTGACGATCCCTTTATGACCATCATCTCACACCACATACACATTCTCGAAGAGTAAACATCCTCAACCCAAACACATGTTGCCAAACTCTGACGTTGTTCACAAGGGTTACACACGTTACCCAAAAATTGCCAATGCCCGTACAGCCAACTAACCATCACAAGCTTGAAACCATATCGTTACTTGCACTGCATCACTCTAGTCCTACAACCAGTAAAACTTACACTACCACTTGAACTTTGTGAGTCACCAGGATTAAGCACACCACCTGAGCCAAACGCTTCCCAGGAATACTCTCACCTATATAAACCCAATCATATCTCCCGTGCAACAACACATCACTATACGACTCAATGTCTCACCCTCAAATCACTGATTCTAAATCTACAGATCAACCTCAAATCAAACATAATCACCGTCATCCGACGTCAACTCCAAACTTATAACATATACATCAATCTCTTGAACCCACAATAGCAGAGTACTTAAGTGCAATGCTTATTCATCAAGTAACCAACCAAAACTTGCCTCTTACACTTAGCAACTTCTTCTTATATAGGACTCATCATGACCCTTTCATTCCAAATCAAACTATCACATTAGTCTCGACAGGCCATACCAACCAAGGCTTCTCAATCATCAAATCCTTCCTGACTCATATCTTACCACATTCTCGGGACCACAATCTAAACATACAATTACGCCCAAAACACAATACTTACCACCGTCAACGACCACTTCCCGACTATAAGAATTTTGAGTAGTTGAAAGCCTCAAACAGAACACAAACCCTAATTCACAAAAATCTATCAGAAACCCACCACGTGCATACCCTTGCCGCAAGGTTCCAACAAAATTCCTATACTATCGAAAGCAAGAGGTAAAACCATACCCTACACCACGCAGAATAGACTGCACACAAAGGTTAGCAATTCTCAATCATTCACTGCAAAAAAGGGCTCTACGTCTCAACATTAACTCTCTCATCAACAAGGGTAAACATTCCTGGCAATACCCATTTCCTAGGCACAACTCACGAATCACAGCACAAATACTAATCCACGGAGACTCTCTTCTCCTCGAAACAACCAGACCAAGGATCAACCAACAATCCCGATAGTTACACCTAACCAAGGTGGAACAATTCGCATATCACAATTGTTCGTAAGGCCACCGTATCTTCTTCTTGAGAAAGAATCGGCCAACTAGAAATCATAACCCAACCTCAACGTACTCCTAGTACCCATCAACGCTTGGCCTCTAAAAAACCCTGTAAATCTTACCTTGAGACCGTATCAACCATAGTCACACAGCCACTGTCGACCCCAATCACAATGCCCAGATCACTTGCTACGCTAAGTTCTCAACTCTTAGACCTCATTCGCACACAAATGAACTCCATCAATCTTCAAACTTCATACAACACATCCTATTGCGACAAGACCTCACTTCACAAGGTTGCGCTTCACTAACCTAACTCTCCCTAGGCAAATCACAACCATGTCATAGCCTCGATCCTACTATCCCAGCAACCCGCATAAAAAGTGCACGGTACCAAACAAAAAAAACCCATTCCTGAGACTTTTCATCCGAAGTTACTAATAATTTCCACGATCATGCTGACGCCTCTCGCACTTTCACCCCTGAGCACACATCTATCACATATATCTTAACCCACTGTTCCTTGCCTATTGCTCCAGGCCACCCTAACCACACGGTACACTGTTGAACCTTATCACTCCACACTACGTTCCCATGGAAAATAGAATACCCACCTCTGAACCTAAGGTTGAACACGAATAACCTCCAGACATATGACACTCAAGGTACACCATCTCAATGCTAAGCTAACCACACTATCGAACCTTCTTCGGTCCTTTCAAACTCATGCATCCAATAAGATTCCCAAACACGATTTCCTAATCACGAGGGTGACGACCTAACTATGGACCTACATTCTAATAGGAAATCCATAGAACTGATACTCAAGAATTTCACCATGTAAATAACTCAATCACTAAACTCCTTTAGGATTCTCACTCATTGAGAGCTAAAGCTACCGACATTCTAAATAAATCAAACTATATCTCCAAAAATGTCACCCAAATGCTCGAGTTCACAGGGTAAAGCAAACAGGCTCTTCAAGGAACCATGGGCAAATGAACCTGCACTCTTACGATCCTAATGTTTAACTCCCGCTAAGGAAGAGCAATCACACTGGTCAATCAACCACAACATATCTCTCTTGCTAGGAAAATCATGAGTCAGCTCTAAGCTCTCGCTCCTTGTCGCTACCTCTTAGGGTAGCCATTACACACTCAGTTTGAGAGAAGGTTAACCGCTAGTCTTCGTAAAGACATTGGATAACATAATACAAACGTTATTGGCCACCATTCACAATGAGTATGCCACCTGTTGCACTAGGTCTTCACATTCAAATCTTCACTTAAGCACTTCAACTATCGTTCACTCCTTCACATCCCAATGATGCATCGCATGTGTCCACAAGACCGTCACATACCAATTCTAAACCAAATGGCACCACCTTATCACTCAACCCCACGGGTAAGATAACATCACCATCTCTAGACCTTCGCTAGGTCACACACTACTAACATCATCCCTTCATGGGATCTCTTCATACCGTCACGTTATCCAAAGATAACCAAGTTAACTATTCTAAAAACATCCATTACGAGCCCTACCAGCCTTACACACTCACGCTTATCAAACATCTCGTACTACACAATCTCCCAATTATGAGAACAACAAATCACACCACAAACCTCTATTTCATGAAACATTCTGAACAACCTCGAATTATCATTCACCACATCACAACTATCACCGATATACATCTCATCATATGTATATGCACATCACTCAATAACCAATCTATCGATAACATCTTTAATCCATATACTCATTCCTCATACCCCTTTAGACTTTTATAAAGAAACACGATTCAGCACCACACCACGAGGAAAATATAGGGGTCATTAAACTGACCTTCAAAACCACAAGATACCACTGCGGCTACCAACAACACTCCTCAGGGTAAGGGATATTTCCAAACACTGTCTAGCTCAGACTTTCTAACACACCTTAGGCCGGAGATTATTACACTCCCGTTCACTATGTTTCCATCCACTATGTTCCCGTCCATACCCAATCTCAGGGTACACGACTCAAGACGCAGCACAGCTCATTCCGTATGTAATCCTCAACACGTCCAAAGTCATACCTCATACTTAACCGTAACACACAACCTCTAAGAGGTTTCAAACACCCCATCATACTTATTCGTCAAGCTACAGGTAGCACAACACACAACAGGTAACTAACTATGGTCACCCCCAACTCACGTGGGTATAACACACTCCAAACAATCAATGCTCATCTCACAAGCTTACTCCCGTCACAATTACTGACCACCGGGTCGCACTTCCACAACCCATACCACCATCTAGACCACAACTCGTCCTAATCCCATGGGCATAACTCCTATAACAAGGATATCACAATACCCAACTAGGTTAAACTCAACTTAACCTTCTAAAGCCAAGCTCCACACTACTCACCATCTAGTCACATCACATCAACACATATTCACATACCGAGAGAAAGCCTCAGAGTAACGCGACAATCCATATAACTAATTCAAATTTTTCATAAGAAGAACGTTGACCAAATGCTTTTCTATTTCAAACCCCAAAGTAGTTGATTAGATGCCAAATGGCATGCCACATCACCCCAAGACTCAACTTTCATGCTCTTATAAACACCTAGCATGCGCACGACAATTCAACCACAATCCCATGTAAGCACATAATTCATGCTGTGTAGTGGTGCTTAATCTCATCAAACAATTCTCATATAAGGGTCATCCTTATTTCTCACGGCTCCTAGGTATTCAAACCTAAACCTCTGATACCATTCTGTCACGACCTAAACCCCAAGTTTGAGAACTAAACCCCAAGTCAAACCATGCAGGAACTATATCCATCATTAAGTTTTCAAATGTTAACACATGCTACAATATGACGTTAAATAAAAGAGTTTTCCTGTCATTTATGCATTCAGAGATTCAAACTAAATAAACAAAGCTTCCAAAAGTTTACTTACAAAACGATTAAGAGTATGTGACAACATATATTCAACTTTAATCTATCATATTAATTACATTCATTCCCTTAACATCATGTACAAACATAATATAAAACAAAAGATCACGATCTCCATCCTCTAGCCCTTCTAAAAATGCATCCACAACCTTGGTATCATTCCTGCTTCTCGATACCTAAAATGGTTTACCATATATACGTGAGCCGAAGCTCGTAGGATAAAGACTAAATCAAATGTTATCCATAATTTGTGAGGTGTGATGGGTGCAACCGGAGTAAAAATGCAAGTTTCATTATTCATTCTTTGTTAACCCACACACACCACACACACCAATTTATTCCATACATTTATTCATTTGTTAAAGCATCAAGTCTTTATTTCGTATTTCTCATTCATTGAGCCCTTTTTCAAAACATCCTGTTCTTTCCCATTATCAATTTTACTTTCTTAATACCCAGTTTCTCACAAAATCGTATCACAACTAATGAACTGGCGTCAGGTGCAGCTTATAGAAGCCCCTCCCTATTAATTCCCAATAGGCTACGTGAGGCCATTGGGTAATAGATAACTCTATAACTCACCAAGACGCAACACCACATTTCAAGGGCTAACCCGTGGGCATGTTATCCCCATCTTGCTTAAGTTTTTGGTCTTTCACCGTGGAGCTATGCAAGCCCAACTAAAATCACATCAATCCATACGGCTTATTATTTGTTCATAACTTTTATTTTCACAATCCGGGAGTCCAACCCACAATTGGTTCCTCTCCTAATTATTTTCACATACTACCATTTCGATTCTAATTTTAAGTTTTCCATTTCATTTTAAAATCATATCCCGTTTGAGTAATCAAGTTTCCTTTTAGGTCACATGCATTATAAGCTTCAATACACAAATTTCTCATAATTCACATTTCTTTTATCAACTTTATAAAGTGCCAAGAACATTAAATTAATTCAATCAAAATCATGTTATTTGAAGAAATGGAATGCACCCATCATTTGCATATATACAAGTTTGAAGCTCATATTTTCCTTCTAAAGCTTAAAATTTTAAATGATGACTACGTCATATCGCAACACTCAAAAACCCATTCTTGTTCTTTCCAAACCATAACTGTATATAAAAGAAAAACCCACTTTCATCGTAAAACCCAACTAACCGACCCAACACATGAATCTCAACGCAAATATATTTCTATAAGTGTATCCATAGCCCAAGAGACAATAAATTTGATAACGAGTCCAATGAGGATGAAAAATAAACTTTTCCAAGATGTTTGGCCAAAAACGGGTGAAAAACGGTTAAAAAAATTTGACATATTTTCACTATTTTGGTCATAACATTTTTTACAAAAAGAATTTAATATAAGAGTGGTGTAATTGGAAAGAAGACTTTTGGTGCTTCAATTTGAGTATAAAAATGACCCAATTCGGAGTTCGGATGGTGAAGATACACTATTTTAAAGAAAATATTTTTAACGAGTAAAAATGACCGCAGGTTAGACGGCTGGAGCGAGCTGTCCAGCAGTTTAGCCTGCAACAAGAAACCGAGACCAACCTAGGATTGCCCTCTAGACCACTCAAGCGGTCCTTCGAGCTGTCCTGCATCGAAAATTGTTCTTTTTATTAGATTTTGCTAGATTTTGAAGCCAACACCCATCTAAACCTAATTTGTCATGAAACTAAGCTAGATTTACAACGTAAGTTCTACAAAAGTTAGAGTTCAATGGATTAAATCACAAATTTAACACAAGATTGAGTTTTATAATTCCAAATAACCCTTAACCATACCAATATCACTCTAAAACTCAACCCCCTTGTTTTTAACCCCATCAATTCAAGAATTTAGACTTTAAATATTCAATTTTCAATAATAAAACTAGGGAGTCACAAAATTTATATAATATCAACACAAATCAAAGAAATTCATCATGGGTTAGTCTAAATCCTACCTCGAATTGCCCAAACGCTTGAGAATACTCCAAATCCTCCCTCCTACGGTTTAGATGTTGAGAGATCCAAACTTGTTGATGCATAATCCTCCACTTTCTTGCTCCAAAGCTTGATCTCTAACCTTGCTTACTCTCAATCAAGCTTCAATCTTCCATTTCCATGGTGGAGGGGTAGGGTTTCATGAGGGATATGGGTTTCTCTCACTAGGAGAGGAAGAAAAGATCGCTCGAGCGGTGACCCCTGAAACTGAATTTTGCGAATTTTCTTAAAATCACAACTCAAACTTCCAACTTTACTCACACTATTATTTCAAATTTTCCATTAGCACAACCACATCAATATCATTCACTACTATGTATCTCAATTTTACTTTCACATATCATTAATTCATTCGTTAACAAGCAAAATTTTTATAGCACCCACACCCAAACTTAATTCGGTCACTTCTCTTAATCGAAAATGTAAAAGAACAAAATGAATAGGCACCGAGTCATTACAAATGATATTAAGTTCGAAACGGGGAGTGCTTCTCTCTCTAGAGAAAGCTCTCCCTAAGGTCCCTTTTGGAGAATCTGGTATTGCAATGAGCGTATTGTTTTCATTAGATTGATGATTAATGAGAAAACCAATTCTAGTAGAAGGTCTACATTAGTTCGAAGCAGATCCAAGTATGTTTTTTGGAGTTTTTTGGTTATTTATGAGTTTTTGGTATTTTCGTGTGAACTTGAAACTGGTTTTTTGGGTTTCGGCCACCGATGAAGATGGCGTTACGCTATTAGATCGGACTCCACTTAGTTTGGGATTCCAGATCTAGATAGCTCTAGATTTGAGGTTCAATCATGGGTCGATATGTATTTATGTTTTGATTTTACAGCATGTTAGAACCTAGAGAGTAAATTTCAATTCTTTTGAGGTCATCTTTTTCTAGTGTAAAGCATTTTCAAATTAGTGCCTGATGATCTGATGATATCATTCGTGTTATCATTCGGTTTTGTTTAAACTTCTTGATAATCTGGCCATAACGCCAGATGTAGTCTATGTGCACTAACGCTACTGTCCAACCAGCGGTTAGCTTAAGTAGATCAGCTCAGTTGTTGGCTAAAGTTGTTCATGTGGCAATCCGAGTGGTGATAACAACTATCTTTGGTGGTTGGCTTTCAAAAACCAGTGGCTTATTTGCTTTTTTGCAAAGGCTGAATAGGCATGTGGGTGGACCGTGAGTCGATTTGGTTCTGGTCCTGCGGTCAATGTGGTTACCCAATTTATAGGGTTTTGGGGAGCCCATTAACCTTTATGGGCTGAATATGCAGTGTAGAGTACAACTGGTTTTGAGGCTAGCTGGTTTTGAGGCTAGCTGGTTTTGTTATAGCTTGATGGTTTCTTAAGCCACTGGACTTTGTTTTGGTTCTCAGTGATTTTATTTGATCTTTACATTGTCTGAGAGGTGTTCAATTTCTTACTTGCTAGGACGCAAAGATTGGCTCAATGGTTTTTCGAGCAAAGGTTCTCTTGTGTAGAGAACTAGTCTATTTGACTTCTTTTATTTTAAGGCTATTATTGTCTTTTTGTTATGCTTGTCTTATTAGTAAATAATAGTGATAAGGGAACTAACCCTAATTTTTGGGTGCTCTCTCTTTTCACCGTCATAATAACTCTTTCCTATTCTCTCTCAACTTTCTTTAATTGTTCTTCGTTCATACATCATTCTAACATGGTATCAGAGCAAAATCCTATGTAATTGAGATTTCTCATCGTTTTTTCTTTTTTGTTTTTTATCTCAGAATTCGACATTGTAAAAAAAATTCCTTCTAGAGATGATCGACTGGATCTAAGGATCCATGTCATGATTTCTTCACCTTTTTTCTGACAAGTTTGATATTTTTTCGATTTATTTTTTGATTTTTGGCGTCGACTCATTTTTTTCCCAAAATATGCGATTGCGGCTGTTTCTTCTTCGATCAATGGCTTTTTTCCTTCCCATGGGTGCCAATTAGGGTTCTTTGAGGCTCTACAAGGATCAAATCAACCCTATGGTTGAGTTTTGATCATTTTTTAAGTCAACTATGGTTTGCTCGACTAGAGGCTTCTTCTTTTGTGAACTTTTTTCAGTCTATTTTGGTCCTTGAAGGGCTCAACCAGTGTGTTTGAAGGATCTACTTGGTTCACCAATGCCTTTCAGTGTTGTTTAATGGTCATGACTACATCTGCATGGGTTTTCACCATTCTATTTGGTTCTTTCCTGACTTTGCTCCAATCTGGTATGGTGTTTTAGATGTATTTGGTAGTCTTGTGGTTCAGCTTTACCTTGATTTGCACCTATTCCATCGTTTCTTGATTCCGTTTGCCTCGTACTACTTGTTCTTGGTTTTACATGACCATGTCTGATTCTAGAAAGCTTTTTGGTGGTTATGAGAATACTTGATTGATTTGTTCAAGGACTCCTACTGATAGTTCGTCTCTTTAAATTAGTTCTGTCAAATTAGATGGCAGTAACTATTTGATTTGGTTTCGTGCTTGTAGTTTAGCTATTGCTGCTTGTGGTGTCTCAAAGTATATCACTAGTGAAACTCCACAACCAATAGTCATAGGGCCATCTCGCATGCGGTGGACAGAGAAAAATGCCCTTGTTATGACATGGTTACTCCATTCTATGCAGCCCTCTATTAGTCACAGCTTTTTACTTTTGGATACTACCCATTAGATTTGGTCCGCTGCTGCCCAGTTATTCTTAGACAGGTAATGATGCTTAGCTTTATGTGTAACAATTCGGTTCAAACCGTAGTATTAGCGACGAATAGACAATGAGAACCTAGATCGCTACATGAAAAAGGAAAAAACCCTAAACAGCCCGAAACCCTAATTTTGACCCAAAAACTTTAAAGGAGACCAAATACTCAGAGGCAAAGCCCTAACACTTATAAAAATCTCAGAATAGCTTAAATTAAGTAAATAACATAAAATATTAAATTAAAAATCAAAAATTCCCATAATTAGGATAAAATAACCATTTTGCCCATAGTACAGCAAAAAGTCTTAAAAATTTAAAATTTGACACATGGACACCCAAAATTAGATATTTATACAAAATTAATTAATAAAATATAAACAAAAATGACCAAATTACCCTTGCATAGCCGGCCACTGAGGAAATTGTGCCCAAAAAGCTACTTTTTGCCCTTTTAAGCTTAAAAATGAGAAAAAGATGTATAAATTAAGTATTATTTTGATCCAATACTTTTTATACAAGTAATATACATGCTAATATAATAATATAGGTCAACAAAAGCAAACAAATAATTATTTAACGTCTTTACACAATAAATAAGTCAAAAAGTCAATTTTAGTCAAACTAGCTTAATTTAGCTTAAAAGCCTACACTTATTTATTTAATTGCTATTAAAATTATGATAAATTATGAAAAGACTAAATTAATTATAAATACATCAGTATAATAGTTTTTAATAGGTTTAGGTATATAAAATTAATATTTTATGCATTTATATACACAAAAATGCAACAAAATACCATTTAAAACCCTAATTAATCTCAAGACCGGCTTTTTAGTCTCCCAAACCTGCTATAGCCGAACCACACTGCTCCAAAATCTGAATTTGTAAGTTCATAATAAAGCCCACCTCCCATGCAACCAATGAAATTCAAAGAAAATTCAAAATTTAAATTTTTGTAATAATTAATCTCGATTTAGATTTTCTTCTAAAAAAAAACATGGCATAATCCCCCATTCCCTTCATACATTTCGGCTGAGTGGAGAGGGAGAGCAACCATAAAAATTTCTCTAAGTGTCCACAAAGTAGAAGGAGAGAAGAAGGAAGAAGGAGTTAGGAGGAACCAAGGAGGGATCTTTAAAACTAAGTCCTATTCTCCAACAAGCTTCTAAGCATCAAAAGAGGTAAGTAAACTTTCTAAAACCCTCTGATATTCTCCCACAAAATAACCTTCATTCCATCTCTATAAGCAACCCTAAAGGGAAGAAACAAAAATAACTCAAAAAGGCGTCGTAAGAGTGATTTAGAGACTGTTTATTATGAGTAAGCCTTGTATGTATTTGCATGTGTGTATCCTTGAGTTTTATGGCCTAAACATGTTCTGGACTTTTGGTTTATGTGAGCTTATAACATGAATGCAAAGAAAACATGTCAAAAATGTACACAACATAAGCTAAGCAATCAAAACCCTAAGTAGTCTGATTTTCTGGACTTATTCACTTTCTGTCACCAACTTTAAATCATCATAACTAAATGTAGAAAAATGGTCTTAAAGTTATTTTTGTGTCTAGATCTAGATTTTTGAGTTGTCTTTCATACAAAATTCGTTTGAAATGATTTCGTTAGGTAGAACTCCAGATATCTCATTTTTGTCAAAGAGTGTCAGATCTTGACCACTCTGAGTTGCAGACCTAAAAACCCTAAGTTAAAGTGAGAACCGAGCTTCGATCAAAACATAAAAGTTGTAGAGGACACATTATCCATCTGTCCACCAAAAATGAGCCAAAAATATGAAGCTTTGATGAGTCAAAACACTTCCTAAAATCTCTGTTAAGGTTTAGTGACTGACAGACCTTTCTGTCACACCTTCTTGGGAGACCCAAAACCTAACTTTTTAGAAGCAAAATCCAGAAGTGGTAAACATGCATATTGTAGCTAACATATTAAACTATTTACTGAGCAAAAATCAACCCAAAATACCCTTGGATGATACCCCAAAGGATTTGAGCACTCTCTGTTAAAAATACATTCTGTAGACCCCTTTTGGCTGACAAACAACTTGCCCTAGCTCAAACCATAAAACTTGTATAGGACATCATAAATTAGAGGCTCACCCAAAATCAAACCTAGATCCCTTGATTTGATGCCCCAAAACTGTGGCCAACAGAGGACCAATTTCTATGATTTTCTCTATAAAGTGCTAAAGGGTTTTTACTAAAACAAAATAAATGACCTTTTTACCTTAGGAATTGACCTTAGTCTTAAACATGAAAGTTGTAGGATATATTTTTATCTAATTGGTGTTAAAATATCAGAAATTAAATCTATGTTTAAGTATTTCAAAGCGATGTCACAACTTTAGAACTAACAATTAAACTTTTACCTTAAAATGGCTAAGTGTTCGAATAGTGTGTTACTTATGAGACTTGAGTATGTGAACCTTATATGAACATTGTGAGTAATCAGTGCATGAAAATGATTCTTTTGGCGAAATGAGCTCATGGCAATTGTTCGAGTCTATGTTGCTTAAATTGTGATTATGCTTCACATGCTTGTACTTGATTCTTTAGCAAGTTGTACCATGTGCTTTGTCATGTTTATACACCATGCAATGATTAGTTGTACACAAGAGGCATATTGCACATTCATGGGCATTCCTACATTGCATCTTGGGTCATCAAAGTCCTTCGTACCTTTCAAATTGGATTGGGTGATATGAAAATCGTAATACTGTTGTTGTGGGTCTAGGACGTCCCTGGTTGCCATATTTGTAATGAAATGGGAGATTGTTTATTTGAAAAAGGAGGTTTAGGCACCATGGGTTCATCACTAGCTTTATTTAAACTTTGGGTTGACACCTAATGAGTATCCTTGTTCTTAAGGTGGGACTGGTCGACTTGGAATAAGGATAGGTAAAATTGGGTAAAGGTCGGTTCCCACGCCATTGCCATTGATTAAAATAGCTGTGGCATAAAGCTCGGCAATGCCTTTACTATTCGTAACGAGGTAATGATGGGTTCGGTGATCAAGAGCCATCAAGTCTATTATGAAATTCCCAGCATGGAATTCTTGATATTGCCTTGAAAGTATGTTGGGTTGGGCAATTGCATCATATTCATCTGCATCACGCACTCACACTATGATAAAAATGATAAATTGTCTATCTCTTGCCCTTAAAATTGTATTGGGTATTATACGATAAGTATTGTAGAATATTTTGTTGTGAGTTTGTTACACGGTTTAGGGAGTTTGCTTCTGGGCTCTGGCTCATGGCATTCATGCCATAGGTGATGAAGAAGGACCCTTTGAGGAAGGCGGGTTCGTTGAAGAGGAAGATTTTGCAGAAGAAGGAGAGTGCCAAGAGCTGGTTAATCCTAACTACACAGCTTGAAGACGTAGGATGTTTACTTTTTGAATCTTTTGTTCAGTCTTTCCACGGACATATTGTAACTCTTGTTAAAATTTTTGAATGACTGTAATTGTTAAGTATTTGGAACAAATTTTGAACCGTTAATGATGTATTAATTATCTTATGTATTTATGAACTTTCGGCTAGAATATGTCCCTTATTTATAGTTACGGATGTTCCGACATGCCTGGGAACTGGGTGTCACACTATGAATTGAGGAAGAAAAACTCTGTGGGTTAGATCAGGAAGATCAGTCGCTAGCTCAGTATTATGCCAAGTTAACCAGCTTGTGGAACGAGATAGGATATTATCAGGATTTCCATGCCATTTGTACTATTGATGCTATAGCTTTTCAAAAAATGGTAGAAAAGGAGCGGGTGTATGATTTCCTTGTCGGCCTTCATATTAACTATGATTCGATCCATGTCAAGATTTTGGGACAAGATCCGTTCCCTACCTTGAGGCAGGTGTATGCTTATGTTTAGCAGGAAGAGAGTCGGCGTCATGCTGTAGTTCTTTCTCCCAATCAGAAGCGCTCTGCATTAACAGTCACATCCATCACTTAGCCAGGACAGCCTATCAATCTAAAGAGAAGAGTGGTTCAGTAGGTCGTGATCAGTTGCGCTGTGAGCATTGTGGTAAAGCCTGTCATACTATTGATTACTGCTAGAAGTTACATGGTCGTCCTCCTCAAGGACGTGGTGGTGGCCATGGTAGTGGTGGTAGTGGCCCTATTTGCTGCCACGCTCATCTTTTTGAGATCTCTGGTAGCACATCTGATGAGACTGACCCTCTCTCTGTAGCAGAGTTGACTAGTTTCACACGCTTGATGGCTCGGGTTAACATCTCTCCTTCTCCAACCACTACTTCCATCTCTAACTTTGCTCACTCAGGTATATCTTATAGTGCACTTAGTGCTGTTGCCTCTCCAATTCCTTGGATTATTGACTCAAGTGCCACTGATCATATGACAGGGTCTTCCACCTTGTTTTCTTCTTATTTATTTGTTATGGTAAAGATAAGGTTCGAATAGCCGATGGGTCTTTATCTTCTATTTCTGGCAAAGTTTCTATCAATTTCTCTTCCACCCTTTCTCTCTCATTTGTTCTTCATGTTCTCAATTTTTTTACTAATCTCTTATCTATTTGTCGTCTGACCAGTTCATTAAACTGTTCTGTAACCTTGTTTACCACTCATTGTGTTTTTTAGGAACTGGTGATGGAGAGAACGACTGGTAGTGGTAGTGCGCATGGTGGACTGTATTTACTAGATGTTCCGTCTACCTCTTCTCTTTCCCCTTTACCGTCTAGCCAGGCTCTCCATGTTGACACTGAACCTTTACTTTTGCAGCTACATCAGTGGTATCGTCGTTTGGGGCATGCTTCCTTCGAAGTTTTAGAGAGGCTTTTTCCTTCTTTAGCAAAACATTGTTCTAGAAGTACTTTTTGTTGTAAGGCTTGTGAGCTTGCTAAACATAAATGGTCTATTTATTCTTCAGTTAATAAACGTAGTGATTTTCCATTTATGCTTATCCATTCTGATGTTTGGGGTCCTTCGCGTGTTACTTTTATCTCTAGTTATCGGTGGTTTGTGACATTTAGTGACTGTTATTCTCGCGTCACTTTGGTTTATTTACTTCATGCTAAATGTGAAGTTTATTCGTGTTTCCAAAATTTTCATAACATGGTGCGTACCCAATTTGATGTCACCATTAAGATTCGTCGTTTGGATAATGGGACTGAGTATCTTGATGGTGGTTTCTGCGTCTATCTCGAGACTCATTGCATTCTTTTTCAGACGAGCTATGTCTGCACTCCTGAACAAAATAGGGTGGCGGAATAGAAAAATCGTCATCTACTTGAGGTTACATGTTCTCTTCTGTTCACTACGCATGTTCCTAAGTCTTTTTGAAGTAATGTTGTCCTCACCGCTGGCTATCTTATCAATTGTTTTCCTTCTAGTGTCCTTCACTTCAAAACCCCTAGACACCCATGTGGAAAATTGGATTATAAGGTTATTAAATGTATCTTCATTGGCTACTCTCCTACTCAAAAAGGCTATAAATTCTATTCTCATTCAACTCGCAAAGTGTTTGTGAGTATGGATGTCACTTTTTAGGAGACTGAGTCCTTTTTTTGCCCTATGAGACATCTCTTTAGAGGGAGACATCTTACTTGGAAGAGATATTGCAATCGAATATGCTTATTCAGTCTAATCGGGAGTCTCATGGGTTAATCTTTTCAAATCTTATACACTAAGATCATATTCTCACTGAGGGGAAAAAGGAATGGTCGGGTGAGAGGGAAACCGAGCAGAATATTGTTGGATGATTAGATTGAACTGATGTGTATGCTTATTCTTGATGTCAGAAGGATCAAACTGCTCGCGCACCGCTACCACCTTGCCCGTTATTCTTTGCCCCTGTTTCAGTCTCTTCCACTGCTTCACCTGATACTGTTGTTAATCTTGATACTTGTGATTTACCATTGCCCTTCGAAAAAGCGTTAAGGTATGTACTCAACATCTAATTTCACAATTTGTCTGTTATGACTCATTATCAAACCTATATCGTGCTTTTATTATGTCTTTGTCCTCTATATCGATTCGCAGGGTTAGCAAGAAGCTATTGTGGACTCGAAGTGGAAAAAGGCTATGATTAAAGAGATGAAAAATCTAAAAAAGAATGGTACCTGGGAGTTAGTCTTTCTTCCAAATGGAAAGAAGCCAGTTGGGTGAAAATGGGTGTTTATTGTTAAATACAACACATATGGGTTAATGGAGAGACTAAAGGCAAGACGTTGCTAAGGGCTTTATACAGATTTGTGGTATTGATTATTAGGAGACGTTTGCCCCAGTTGCCAAAATGAATTTTGTTCGAGTACTCTTACCTTATGCTGCTACTATGGGTTGGCCTCTCCAACAGTTGGATGTGAAGAATGCATTCCTCCATGGGGACTTAGAGAAAGAAGTTTATATAGATGTACCACCAAGGTTCTCATCCCGTGAAATTAAAGGGAATATGTGTAAATTGAAGAAAGCTATATATAGGCTCAAACAATCTCCAAAAGCCTGGTTTGAAAGATTCTTCAAGGCTATGCTAAAATTTGGATACCGACAAAGTCATGCAGATCACACCATGTTTATCAAGCATAGTAATAATAAGATCACAATCCTTGTTGTATATGTTGATGACATAGTTGTGACAGGGAATGATGTAGATGAGGTGTCTCATCTCAAGGCAAGTCTCGCTAAAGAATTTGAGATGAAAGATCGAGGGGCATTATGATACTTTCTTGGGATTGAGGTAGCTAGATCAGATAATGGCATCTTCATTTTCTAACAAAAGTACATTCTAGATCTCCTAGAGAAAACTGGCGTGTTAGATTGTCAATCAGCAGATTTGCCTATTGAGGCTAATCATCGTCTCAATAGTGGTGACAGCAAATCAAATGACAAGGAAAGATTTCATAGGCTTGTGGGAAGATTAATATATCGATCTCACACTAGATCTGATATTGCATATGCTATAGGGGTTGTCATCCAGTTTATGCATGATCGCCGTAGTGCACATCTTGATGTTGTTTGTCACATTTTGCGGTATCTTAAGTCTACTCCAAGAAAAGGACTTCTATTTTCTAATCATGGTCACATGAAATTAGAAGCATTCACGGATGCAGACTGGGCTGGTTCAGTTGATGATAGGTGGTTTACATCAGGATATTGCACATTTGTAAGAGATAATCTGATTACTTGATGACGTAAAAAGCAGACAATGCTAGCTAGATCAAGTGCATAGGCTGACTACATGGCTATGACACATAGCATTTGTAAACTTCTATGGCTCCGAGTTCTCTTGCAGGAACTGGCATTTGAGTGTGAAAAGCCAATGAAGTTATATTGTGAAAATAAAGCTGCCATCAACATCGCTCATAACTCAGTACAACATGACAAAATGAAGCACATTGAGATTGACACACACTTCATTTAGGAGAACCTATGTAAGGGTTCAATTTGTATACTATTTGTGAAATTTATAGATCAATTAGCAGATATTTTTACTAAAAGGCTTAGTAGTAAGGTGGCTCACCCCATTATATGCAAGTAGGGCATAAGGAATATATATGCATCAATTTGAGGGAGAGTGTTAAGTTAAGGCTATTATTGTATTTTTGGTATGCTTGTCTTATTGTATAAATAATAATGATAAGGGAGGTAACTCTAATTATTGGGTGCTCTCTCTTTTCACTGTTAGAATAACTATTTCCTATTCTTACCCAACTCTCTCTAATTATTCTTCGTTCATACATTATTCTAACAACTTCCTTAGCTTGTGGGGTTTGGGTGCCTTCTTGGCAATGTTGAGGATTGGTTTTAGCTTCTGAGGAGTTTGGGTTATAGGTGCTGGTTACCCTCTCTATGCTCTTACCGGGAGTTGTTCTCTCATGTTCTTGTCTAAATTTTAGAGTCTGTGACCCTCTCGAGGAATCGATCTTCAGCAAGTATTAGGATTTTAGTGGTTTGTTGATCATGGAGGAGTTCGATTTTGTTGCTTTTATTTTAGTTTTTTTGGGTATGTAGGCGTGGCTTTTGCTAGCTGGGTTAGATTGTTTTGTGATGTGACCCGCCCAAGCAGGTAGTGTGTGGACTTGTTAGTTTGTCTGTTTTCTCCTACCTCTTGTAAATATGTACATTTTTTTTTCTTTTATGTT
>JAUMHN010220602.1:0-19203 GCA_032360265.1 Heliamphora ciliata | reverse complement strand
GTGAATCTTACTTAGAGGGTAAGATGACCAAGAGGCCATTTTTGGCCAAAAGCTATAAAGCTAAAGAACCGTTGTAGCTGATTCATTCTGATGTGTGTGGTCCTATGACAATCCGAGCTAAAGGTGGCTTTGAGTTCTTCGTCAATTTCATTGATGACTACTCAAAGTATGAATACATTTACCTTATGCACCGTAAGTCTGAATGCTTTGAAAAATTCAAAGAATTCAAGGTAGAGGCGGAGAAGCGTCTGGGTAAAAGTATCAAATCACTACGATCTGACCATGGTAGAGAGTCTCGACTTTTAAAACGTTTTGGTGGACATTATGTTTTTACATTCTTATAGATCTCCATGTTGATGGATTGAATCTCTTTTTATACATGTGTTGTATAACTGCTTGTGAATTTTTAAATGTTATCCATAGATGTACCGTGGCAGTGGGTGTGTTGGTTGGGCTTCCATTGCTCCACGGTAAAAGTTTAAAAACGTGCGCAGAGTAGGTCCCTACGTGTCTTCCGGTTAATCCCCGTAAACGAGGTTGGTGGGTGCTTAGTGCCCTCGGGTTGTGAACCCGTAAACTAAGTGATTGATAGGTGCTTAGGGTCCTTGGGTTGTGAACCTATAAACTTAGTCGGTTACCTCCGTGAATGGCGTTGTTTCTATTATCGTAATTCCGTATAGAACTTGTCATTATCGAGCAGACCTTAAGTGGTAACTAAAGTAATGGATAGGAATCTATAGTTGTTACCTTTGTCTGTATGGCAGAGTCGATACATAGGATTACATTTTATCTCTTTCTCCTCGACTGTGTGACCCGAGTGAAGAATACTGTGTTTTACTGCTTTCCCTTAACTATGGCATGATATCTGTCAAGATGATATACATAGTTTCAAGGAAGATATGGTGGTTTTTAGGTGGAAATCTTGTGGTTTTTTAGAGAAAAACATATTTTGCCTTTTGTGGTCAAGTTAGCTCCCATCATATGATTGCATGACCTGTATTACAGTTTTATTATTTTTTCTTATTGGGTTTCGGCTCACGGTGTGAGATTTTGTTGTAAAATTATTTTTAAGTGACCATGCAGAGTTGACCTAGATGTAGTGGTGATGGAAGACTTGCTATAGTTTTCCCTGTTTGGCGTGTACTTTTACATGTGATGCCTGTTTCAGAAGGCATGTTTTGTACGCCTTGACGCGATATACTTATTCATGTATGAGAATGCATGTTTACTGTTTATGAGAGCTGAACTTTGAAAAAAAATTTATCCAAATGTTGTATATTTTTGAGTTAATGGTGTTCCAACTTCAAATCTTATTTTCATAAACGGTGTCTGGTGGGCTTTCGCGTGACCCTGGTGTTTGGGGCGTGACAACTTGGTATCAGAGCTATGGGTTCGAATACCTAAGGGCCATGGAAAAGAGGGTACGTCACCTTGTGGGGATGTATGTGTGCTTGATTGCATGTGTTACAGCGTTTTTCTAACATCAGCATGATAGCTTATGGTGTATACGTGTGTATGGAGGTTGGACCTTAGGAAGTATTAGCCTTGCCTTCGGGCATATGGATTAACAAACTTGGGAGCCATGTTAGAGACGCGTTTCGCGGACATGATTTCTAGCAAGGAATCTGAGTAAGTTATCCAGAGTGACGAGTCTTTCTTGTTGGTTTTCTTTGGTATGTGAGATGTGATGGCATGATCTTAAGTGGCTATGTGCTAGCATGCTTATGTGTATTATGTCTGTTACGTTAGTAATCACATGTTGTATGGATGCTTATCCTGTTATATTGCTTTCGTATAGAGTTATGTCTACGTCGGGGAGGTCGAGGCCGTGGCCGTGGTTGTGGTTTTGGCCGAAGGAACGTTCCAATCCTAGATGTTGGGGATGCTAATGCACCTCACGGACCTATTGATGGGGGAGATCTATTGCGTGAGATGGTCAGCTCCATCTGGCAACTGGCTGAGGCCACTAGGGGAAGAGAGAGCGTACCTGAGCTGAGGGCGACGATCGCGATGCGTGAGTTTCGCTGTCTGGACCCTCCTACCTTTTCTGGGGATCCCAACCCTATGGTTGCCACTGAATGGCTGGAGCTGGTTACCAGGATTTTGGACACGCTTCAGATAGAGGAAGATGATCTGCGGGTTACCTTTGCTGCCTTCCAGTTGAGAAGAAGTGCCCACATGTGGTGGAAGTTTGCCAGGACTATAGTTGGGGGCACTTGGGAGGCATTCACCAAGGTAAATTTGGAGAAATACTTCCCGGCGACATTGAGAGATCGCTATAGAGAGGACTTCCTTTTCTGACATAGGGGACAATTACTGTGATTGAGTATGAGGCTGAGTTTACTAGCCTATCTCGGTTTGCACAGGAGATCGTACCTACCGATGAGTTCCGTGCAAAGAGATTCGAGAGGGGTTTGAGGCCCGCAATCAGAGACAGAGTGGCAGCATTCGGGATGCGAGTCTTTACAGAGTTGGTGGAGACCGCCATGAAGGTGGAAGACACTCTGAACGAGACGCGCAAAGACAGAGATAGAGACAGTAAGGGTCCGCAAGATGGGGGACGTGCACAGTTCTGGGGACATAGGGATAAGCGTCGACGGACATCTGGTCCGAGTTCTCATCCAATGGGATCGTATCCGCCGCAGTCTTCTGCATCCACACCTCCCGCAGCTTCAATGGGAAGGTCGGATCAAAGAGAGTCTGTTTGTTTTAGATGCAGACGACCAGGGCATCGTGCAGCAGAGTGCCGTAGTCCAGCGCCTGTTCAGACACAATCGCAGCCTCAAGCGCAAGAGAGGGGACCAAAGGTATGTTTTGAGTGCGACCAGTCTGGGCACATCCGAAGAGATTGCCCCAGAGGAGGGAGTATGAGGAGTACAGCTGGAGCACTTACTACTCCATCCGCTCAGGGACGCCAGCCATCTAGATTCGCAGAAAGGGGCGCTTTAGTACAGTCGAGCAGACAGTCGACAGTTCAGGGCCATAGTGGACAGGCCAGAGCTTATGTTCTTGCAGACCCCAGTTCATCCAGAGCACCGGTCGTGCCCGATGTTGCTGCTACCACCTCCGTGATCAGAGGTACTTTCTAGTCTTTAGATCATGGGCTAGTGTTCTTATCGACACGGGAGTATCACATTTGTTTATATCATCAACTTTGGGGTTGGAAATGGACTGGTTGGGTAGTGTTTTGAGCGTGGAGACCCCAGTTAGTGGGAGTGTGACGTTAAGTCTTGTTTGTAGATCCTGCGTATTGGAGGTCGCCGGTCATTGTTTAGAGTTTGACTTTATCATTTTAGACCTGACCGCATTTGATGTCATCCTAGGGATGGATTGGCTGACCACCTATCGTGCCTTTATCGATTGCGATCGATGGAGGGTAACGATTTGTATACCGGCGGGAGATTGTTTTTGCTTTGTGGGTGACCAAAATGAGGGTTTGGTATCTATGCCCAGTGTTGTGCGGAACTAGGGCAACCAGGGTTCCCTCTTTGCAGCTCTCATGTTGGATGAGGAAGTTGGGGTTCGAGGAGCGTTAGCTCCGGTGGTTTGCGACTAACCTGATGTCTTTCCTGATGATCTGTTTGAGTTGCCATCGAACTGTGAGGTAGAGTTCTCTATTGAGTTGGTTCCAAGAACTGCTCCCATATCCATGTCATCTTACCGTTTTGCACCGGTTGAGTTACGTGAACTCAAGGTACAACTACAGGAGTTTTTGAACCTGGGGTTTATATGCCCGAGTACTTCGCCGTGGGGAGCTCCTGCACTTTTTGCTAAGAAGAAGGATGGATCTTTACGATTGTGTATCGACTACTAGAAGCTGAATCAGGTGACAGTAAAGAACATGTATCCTATGCCGAGGATAGATGATTTGTTTAATCAGTTGAACGGGTCGAGCTGCTTCTCAAAGATTGGCTTGAGATCAGGATACCACCAGTTGAGGATTAGGGACGAGAACATAGCGAAGACTGCCTTCCAGACTTGCTATGGTCACTATGAGTTTCTTGTCATGCCGTTCGGTCTGACGAACGCTTCTGCTATGTTTATGGGTTTGATGAACCGGATCTTCCATCCTTATTTGGACAGTTTTGTGGTGGTGTCTGTGGATGATATTCTCATCTACTCACCCACTAGGGAGGCGCACGAGTATCACCTGCGTGTTGTTCTGCAGACTTTGAGAGAGTATCGCTTGTATGCGAAGTTTGAGAAGTATGAGTTATGGATGTCTAAGGTGAGGTTTTTAGGACACGTAGTGTCGACAGACAGGGTAGCTGTGGATTCATCACAGACAGATGCTGTGACGGGTTAGGAGCGACCGAAGAACGTCTTTGAGATTCGCAATTTTTTGGGTTTAGCAGGCCATTATCGGCGGTTCGTGAAGGATTTTATGAGACTTGCTACACCGATGACGCGTCTGATGCGGAAGGGAGTTGTGTTTGTCTGGAGTGAGTCCTGTGAGTCAGCATTCCAGGAGCTAAAGACGAGGTTGACTAGCATTCTAGTATTGATTATTCTAGGGCGAGGGTTGGGGTATACAGTGTACTGTGATGCATCACATAACAGTTTGGGCTGTGTTCTGATGTAGGGGGTAAGGTTGTAGCTTATGGTTCTCGGCAGTTGAAGACGCATGAGAAGAACTACCCTACACACGATCTAGAGTTGGCTACTGTGGTCTTTACCTTGAAGACATGGCGTCACTATCTTTATGGTGAGCACTTCGAGGTTTTCTCTGATCACAAGAGTTTAAAATACTTATTTTCGCAGAAGGACCTGAACTTGCGCCAACGACGATGGATGGAGTTGTTGGAGGATTATGATTTTGACTTGCAGTACCATCCAGGGAAGGCCAATGTTGTGGCAAACGTGCTCAGTAGGAGATCTCACGAGTTGTTAGCTTCTGTGGCTATACGTGAGTGGGACATGCTTGGAGAGGTTGGGGAGTTTGATCTATGTCTTGGAGAGACAGTGACGGGTGCCACCTTATTTTCAGTAATTTCGTGACCAGCATTGATAACACGCGTGCTAGAGGTCCAGCAGACGGACCAGGAGGCTCAGATGATACGGGATCATGTTGCTAGTAGAGAAGATACAGCGGGATGGATTGTGGGTTCAGATAGAGTTTGAGGTTGGCTGGGAGGTTGTTTGTGCCAGAGTCATGCCGAGCTGATCTACTACATTAGTGTCATCATTCTCGCCTTGCAGTGCATCCTGGAGGCACAAAGATGTACCATGGCCTACGTCGTCAGTTCTATTGGACGGGAATGAAGAGAGATGTGATCCAGTTTGTTTCTCGGTGCCTCACTTGCCAGTAGGTATAGGTGGAACACCAGAGACCGGTAGGTTTGTTACAGACATTACCGATTTTTGAGTGGAAGTGGGAGAACGTCATGATGGATTTTGTATCTGGACTTCCACGATCACCTAGAGGGCACGATGCCGTATGGGTTGTGGTTGATAGGTTGACGAAGTCTGCACACTTTCTCCCCATTCGAGTGAAGGATTCAGTGGAACGATTGAGTAGGCTGTATGTCAGAGAGATAGTCCGGTTGCATGGAGTACCGGTGTCTATTGTTTCTGATCGGGATCCATGCTTCACATCGCGCTTTTGGCAGTCTTTAGGAGGCTTTGGGGATGAACTTGATGTTCAGTATAGCTTTTCACCCCCAGACAGATGGCCAGTCAAAGAGGACTATACAGATTCTGGAGAATATGTTGAGGGCATGTGTACTTGATTTTAGAGGTTCTTGGGAGGATCACCTACCTTTAGTAGAGTTTTCATACAACAATAGCTATCAGTCCAGTACTGGATGGCATCGTATGAAGCTTTGTATGGTAGACCGTGTACGTCACCAGTGTGTTGGACAGATGTGGGAGAGACCACAATTTCGGGACCCGACATGGTGCGGGAGATGACAGAGAAGGTTGCAGTGATTCACCAACGCCTTTTGATAGCTCAGAGCCGCCAGAAGAGTTATGTAGATCAGAGAAAAAGGCATTTGGAGTTTGCAGTGGGAGATCACGTGTTTCTGAAAGTCTCGCTACGTAAAGGCTTGATGAGGTTTGGTCATAGCGGGAAGTTATCACCGCGTTTCATTGGCCCTTTTGAGATTCTTGACAGGATTGGCGAGGTTGCATATCATTTGGCTTTACCACCTCAGTTAGCATCTGTGCATAATGTGTTCCACATTTCTATGCTTAAGAGGTACGAGCCTGATCCTTCACATGTGTTAGATTGCGCCGAGCTGCAGGTTGATGAGGATGTCACTTATGAAGAGCGTCCAGTGCAGATTCTTGATACGAATGAGCAAGTGTTACGGGGGAGAACAATTGCTTTTGTCAAGATCCTATGGCCTCATCACGGAGTTGAAGAAGTGACATGGGAGCTTGAGTTTGGGATGCGTGCTAGATATCCAGAGTTGTTCACCTCGTGACCTTGTAGCGAATTTCGGGGGCAAAATTCCTTAAGGGGGGAGAGTTGTGACACCCTGTATCATCTCTTTTTATGATATATGCATATTCGGTGCTTTTGACGCATGTTTAGAATTTTTACTTCTACATGTTTTTAAGCAATTTGATGCGTGCTTGAGTATATCTATGCATGCTGGGTTGGTCCCAGGGGTTGTTGGGAGTTACGGTTCGAATTTCAAAAATTTAAAAACAAAAGATATTTTGGAGGCCTACAAATATCTAGAGTTAGATATTTTCAAAAGATATTTTTAAAATTTAACGATTAAGTTTCCTCCTTTTTCTCTCTACCTTCTTTCTAACTTCTCGGGGGCCCGGAGCTTGGTTTTTGGCGGTCCAACAGCCGATCCTTGTTGTTGGCATCGTGGTCTACGCAACCATTCAGGCAGAATTTCATTTCAACGAAGCTCGATTTTGCACGTGGATCGAGGCATCGAGTTTTCAACTCACCGAGGTAGAATTTTAGACTTTATAGTTGTTAGAGGGTTCTACATGTAATCTTATGCATTTTTACCGTTTTATATTCATGAAAAGGTGTTTCATGTTTTGGGAAAGTTGGGTTTTGGTTTAAAAATAATTTTTCGTTGTTTTGGTTGGATGAAAACGGTGTTGGATGTTGTTTGTGAGGCTTATGGTGTTAGGTTTCGCCGTGTGTAAGTCCATGGGTGTTTGATGGAAGCTTCGAAGCTTTGTTTGGGTTTAAAAAGGGCTGATCCGTAGCTTTAAAATGTTTTATGGGCTGGTTCAGTCGACTGAACCCATAGGGTCAGTCGACTGGATCATGGTTTGGTGGGTTTAGTCGACAACCCATGGGGTCAGTCGACTAGACCATGTGTTTGGCATTTTGTGCTTTTCTAGTGTGTTTTTCAGTCGACTGGAGGAGGGGTCCAGTCGATTGGACCTGGGCTGAGGGGTGAAAATGTTTTGAAAAACGTCTTTTTGGAAGTTTGGAGCTAGCCCTTGGGGTTGAGTATCGGCTTTTAAAATGTTTTGGTGGACATTATGTTTTTACATGCTTATAGATCTCCATGTTGATGGATTGGATCTCTTTTTATACATGTGTTGTATAACTGCTTGTGGGTTTTTGAATGTTATCCATAGATGTACCGTGGCAGTGGGTGTGTTGAGTTGGGTTTCCATTGCTCCACGGTAAAAGTTCAAAAACGTACACAGAGTAGGTCCCTACGTGTCTTCCGGTTAATCCCCGTAAACGAGGTTGGTGGGTGCTTAGTGCCCTTGGGTTGTGAACCCGTAAACTAAGTGGTTGGTGGGTGCTTAGGGCCCTCGGGTTGTGAACCTATAAACTAAGTCGGTTGCCTCCGTGAATGACGTTGCTTACGTTATCGTAGCTCCGTATAGAACTTGTCATTACCGAGTAGACCTTAAGTGGTGACTAGAGTAATGGACATGAGTCTATAGTTGTTACATTTGTCTGTGTGGCATAATCGGTACATAGGATTACATTTTATCTCTTTCTCCTCGGCTGTGTGACCCGAGTGGAGAATATTGTGTTTTATTGCTTTCCCTTAACTATGGCATGATATCTATCAGGATGATATACATAGTTTCAAGGATGATATGGTGGTTTTTAGGTGGAAAACTTGTGGTTTTTGATAGAAAAACATATTTTGCCTTTTGTGGTCGAGTTAGCTCCCACCATATGATTGCATGACCTGTATTATAGCTTTATTGTCTTTTTCTATTGGGTTTCGGCTCACGATGTGGGATTTTGCTGTAAAATAATTTTTAGGTGACCATGCAAAGTTGACCTAGATGCAGTGGTAATGGAAGACTTGCTGTAGTTTTTCCTGTTTGACGTGTACTTTTACATGTGATGCTAGTTTCAGAAAGCATGTTTTCTACGCCTTGAGGCGATATACTTATTCATGTATGAAAATGTATGTTTACTGTTTATGAGAGCTAAAATTTGGTAAATCTTTTATCCAAATGTTGTATATTTTTGACTTGATGGTGTTCCGACTTCAAATCTTATTTTCATAAACGGTGTCTGGTGGGCTTTCGCGTGACCCTGGTGTTTGGGGCGTGACAGTGGATTTTATTATCCGATGATCAAATAAGTTAAATGGAAGGGCTTAAGAAATTTTAAAGATATCAACTAAATTAAATTGCTAGTAATTAATTTTAATAGGCGGGTATCGAGAATCGTAACATGGGGAGAGAAGTTAAGTATTTAATAACAGGAGCTCAACGCAAGATGGTCTTGAGATTATGACTTAGAGTACAGTTACAGTTCTTTAATGATGTGAACTGTAATTTAGTAATTTATAAAAATTACAGAAATCGCTGCAAGATTTTCATAATTACAAATACCGCTGAGAGGTTTACATAATTGTGGAAACCGCTGGATAGGTATCTGGGTTATACTAGAAGTCTATGTCATAATTACTCCACAGGTCCCTGCTGTAGCCCTATAAATATGCGGGTAGGCTGAACTATATTCATAACTCGTCTTTCAAGATTAAGGTTAACCAGGTTTTGTCGGTACCAGTTTTCAAAGGATTGTAGCGCACACTACATTTAGGAATCACATTAGGGAATACAGTAGAAAGTCTGATTGGAGCTTCAACTTGGGAATCAAAAATCGTAGTTAGAGAATCGACCAAAAAAGTATTCATCTGAATTAACTGTGGTGGCACGGGTTTTATTTTTGATCGTTCAACATCAAAATTTTTATCTAGAGTCTGTTTCAGTGATCACCCGTTCAGTTTTATTTTTTTGAAAAATCGTTTTCAAAATCAATGATCTTGACAATTTGCCTCCAATAATTCTCATGGTTAGAGCTTTTTTGAGCGTTTCTCTTGTGAATCTAGCATCCCAAATG
This sequence comes from Heliamphora ciliata, assembly GCA_032360265.1. NCBI lineage: Eukaryota > Viridiplantae > Streptophyta > Magnoliopsida > Ericales > Sarraceniaceae > Heliamphora > Heliamphora ciliata. The sequence goes on along the minus strand of JAUMHN010220602.1, from coordinate 9,899 downwards.
TAGAATCTATGACTATCCTTGAATATCTATATGATTTATGTTGTATCTTTGATTTTATGAACATAAAGGTATGAAAATGGTGCTTTTGAAGCCCTAAGTTAGGGTTTGATGTTAATAAAGGTTAAATCTTAGATCTATGGATGATTTAACATGATTCAATCTTTACGTTGTTATTGAATATGATTGGATTTGAAAAATGATGGGTTAGGGTTTGAATTTGAGCTTAAACTATCAAATTTGGGGTTTTTGGTATTAAGAGACCCATACGTTGAAATTGATGTGATTATTGGTAAAATTGAGAGTTATGATAATCTATTGTATTTACATTCTACAAGTTTATCTAGCACATGACTATGTCGGGTGTTAAAATTTGGGGATTTAAATGTAAAACCAAAAAACATACATAGTGATATTGGTTTTAACGAGAGGAACTGAGTTGGTGGTTGGGCTCGTTTTGGTTGTTAATGAAATGAAGCAATTGAGTAATTGAAGTATCGTGTGATGAAATTGAATGGTCAAGTTTGAGTAAGAGTTGCTGCTCGGTGAAAGACTGAAAACTTACGCAATGTAAGGTAGGCCTTTCCTTCGAGTTAATCTCTGTAAAAGCATGCTCTCGGGCAGCCCACCCATCGATGTTTCTGAGAAAAACTGAAAATGTGTGCTCTCCATGTCGGATTATAGAATAGGTATTTATTTCTCAGACTCCATGTGGCCCAGTGGCAATAAATACACTCGAGTCTATAAGCGTCGTCCAGCTTGGTACTTGATTGAATTGATGAATAAATTGGATTGGTAAAATCTTAATTGGATGAATGGATAAAATGATGGGATATGAAAATGCATTGAGTGGGTTTCACATGGTGAGATGATTGGTTATAATGGTTAAATTCACTTTAACTATAGAACTTCGAACAATAACTCTTTTGTTGAAAACTTGGTTATGTATTGGGAATTTGGCTTGGGGCAAACGATGTTGGTTTTGGATAAACTTATGTTTGTACCCCGCAAAATCATCTTCATATGTCATGTATATGTTCATTGTTAGTCTTTTTCCTACGAGTTTTGGCTCATATTGTTTAACAACATTTCTGATGATAGCGGGAAGAAGGTTTTGGAGTAAGATGATGGTCGCTGGACCCTTTTTTAGTAACTAATCGGATTACACATTATTGGATAGGATATTTTTGAAAAATGAAATTGTAAAGATGTAATTATTATTTTTCTTTGAAATACTCGAATTATTGTAATTTGGGTCAAAACACCCGTGTTGTAAGGCCTTAAGGTCGTATGTTCATGTTATGTATGCATGTGAGAACGATTTGTTCGTTTGTTAAGTTGAAAGTTTTAATCATTTAATAATGTATTTTGATACCGAAGTTTGATTTCTGGTCCATGGGTTGAAATATCGTGATTTTGCTCACAAATATATGTTTTAAATCTCGAATTTGCTAATTCAAAATCATGTTCAAAGAAGTAGAAAAAGTGGTGATTTTTCTAACACTTAGAAAATCTTAACTGTTTTTTAGCAGTGAACTCTCGGGTGCTCCACTGCTCGAGTGATGAGTCCGCTCGAGCGGACGCCGCTAGGTGATTTTTTATTGAAAATTGTTGTAAAACAGGGTTTTTCCTTAAATATTTTTGGGCTACCTTTTGGGATATGAATTAACTATTTTTAGGGGTCGTTTACAAAAAGAAACGGTCACTTTTATTGGAATAATTTCCTAACATTGCTCGAGTTTTATTATTTCGAAATCGGGGCGTTACAATATCTGTCCCTAAACTTGAGAGTGAATAGACTGAGATTGATATAAGAGAGATACAAAAAATGGCTATGGTTATAAACCCTCTATGTTGCTCTCTTGACCCAAATGAGTTCAATAGGATCTCCACATGTGACACTGTCAAAGAGATTTGGGATAGACTTGAGGCTACCCATGAGGGAATCAACCAAGTTAAGAAATCTAAAATAAGCATGCTTGTTCATAGTTATGAATTTTTTAAAATAAAGCATGATAAAACTATCTCTGAAATATTTACTAGATTCACTAATATTATCAGTGGACTAATATCTCTTGGCAATGTTTACTCTAATGCAGAAATGATGAGAAAGATCCTAAGATGCATGCCTAAGAGTTGGGAAGCTAAGGTCACTGCCATTCAAGAAGCAAATGATCTCACTACTCTTAGCTTGGAGGAGTTTCTTGGTTCATTCATGACTCATGAGATGAATATGATTATGGATGATGAAGATGATAGAAAAAAGAAAAAAGGCATAGCTTTCAAAACCTCTATTCTTGATGATGAATCTAATGAAGACTCCACCAGTGATGAAAATGAAGATCTAACCCTCATTAAAAGAAAGTTCAAAAGGTTTCTTAGAGGTAAGAAACAAGGAAGAAGGAGATTGTTCAAAAAGGATGAGCACAAAGGAGAGCTCACCAAGTTCAACGGTGAGTCAAGCAGATTCAAGAATGATCACAAAAATGTTGAGATCATCTGTTTTGAATGCAAGAAGCCTAGACATATGAAGGCCGAGTGTCCCCAACTCAAAAAGTACTTCAATAAGGGATTCAAAAAGGCAATGTTGGCTGTATAGGGTGAGAGTGAAGATTGCAGCTCCGAGGATAAAAAGGAGAAAAATGAAATTGCTAACCTTTGCCTCATGGCCAAAGAAAACAATGAGGTAACCAATGACCCTTTTTTTATAAGAACTTCAAGTTGCATTTAGAGATTTGCATGAAGAATTAAAAAAATAGGTGCTAAGAATGCTATTTTTAAAAAGTTGGTTCTTTCCTCTTCTTGTGAAATTGAAGCTTTAAAAGAAGAAAAATGTTTACTGTCAAACCAAAGTTTTTTCCTTGAAAAATGAAAATTAAGTTTTAAATGAAAAGGTTGAAAACCTTACAAAAATTGTGCATAGATTTACTCTTAGAAAAGAAAACTTAGACAAACTTCTTGAAATGTAAAAGTGTGTTTTTGACAAAGCTGAAATTGGATACTAACCAAAGAGAAAACAAAAGTTTTTGAGCAATATTTTTGTTAAAGTATTCTCAAATCATTCCAATACTGCTTGCTTTCATTGTTATGAGCATGGACACACTGTTACACATTGTCTATATAGAAAATCACATATTTTGACTGCAAAAAAGATTTGGATTCCAAATGGAAAACACCCACATGGAACTTACACCAAAGGACTTAAGAAAGTTTGGGTACCAAAAATCAAAACTTGATTTTCTTTGCAGGTGTGTCTCAAGTCCTCATTCAAGGAAAGAATGTGGTATCTTGATAGTGCCTGCTCAAGACACATGACAGGTGATAAATCAATGTTTGCATCCCTCAAACCTAAATATGGTGGATTTGTGACAATTGGTGACAATAGTAAGGAAAAAATCATAGAAATTAGTTGTATCGGTAAAATTCTTTCCCCTTCTATTGAAAATATTTTGCTTGTTGATGGTTTGAAACATAACCTTTTTAACATAAGCCAATTTTGTGACAAAAGCTACAAGATTATCTTTGATCATGCTAAGTGTGTTATTAAAAACTCAATTGATAATAAAATTATTTTTGAAGGTCATAGGCATAAAAATGTTTACACTTTCAATCTAAATGACTTTTATAAAAATGACACTAAGTACTTAGCTGTCTTGAGTGATAATAGTTGGTTGTAGTATAGAAGACTTGGACATGCTCACATGAACTTGATTTCAAAACTTTTGAAGAAGGAGTTGGTGATTAGTTTACCCCAAATAAAACTTGAAGAAGACAAAGTTTGTGATGCAAGTCAACAAGAGAAATAAGTTTGAAGTTTTTTTCAATCCAAAATTGTGATTTCAACTTCTAGGCCCTTACAACTATTGCACATGGACTTATTTGGTCCAACAAGGTCTCTTAGTCTTAGAAACAAGAGATATGTCTTTGTTATTGTTAATGATTTCTCTCGATACATTTAGGTGATATTCTTAGCTCATAAAGATGTAACTTTTGTCTCTTTTGTAAAACTGTCTTGGAGAATTCAAAATGAAAAAGATTTTCAAATCACAAATATCAGAAGTGATCATGGTAGAGAATTTGAAAACAAAGATTTTGAAAAATTTTGTGATAAAAGTGGTACAAACCATAACTTCTCTACTCTTAGAATCCCTCAACAAAATGGTGTTGTTGAGAGGAAGAATAGGACTTTGAAAGAAATAGCTAGAACCATATTCTGTGAAAATAATCTACCAAGATACTTTTGGACCAAGACTATCAACACAGCTTGTTATATCGTGAACAGAGTCATGATTCGAGTTTCTCTTAAGAAAATCCCATATGAGCTATAGAATTGAAGAAAACCTAATATCAGTTATTTTCGTGCCTTTAGGTGCAAATATTTTGTTTTAAATAACAATAAATAATTTTTAGGCAAGTTCGATGCAAAATCTGATAGAGATATTTTCTTAGGATATACTATATCTAGTAAAGCATATAGAGTTTTCAACAAAAGGACTCTAGTTGTTGAAGAATCTATGCATGCTGTAATTGATGAAGTTAACCACGGTTCTTTTAAGGAATTTTGTGAAGATAACTTAGTTAATATAAAAAAGGGTATTGAGGACATCTTTATCAAAGACCAAGAAGAGTTAAACCATGAGGTAGGTACAAATGCATAGCAAAATGAAGTCCAACAGGCTACTAGTACTTCAAATCAAGGAAATCCAAATTTGCCTAAGGAATGGAGGTATGCTCATGGTCATCTAAAAGATTTGATCATTGACCCATCTTAAAGTATCAAAACTAGATCCTTTCTACATAATGTTTGTGGTAATTTTGCATTCTTTTCCCAGACTAAACCAAAATATTTTGGATATTAACTATGCAAGAAAAGTTAAATCAGTTTGAGAGAAATAAAGTTTGAACTTTAGTCCCAAGATCTAAGGAACACTCCATCATTAGTACAAAATGAATTTTTAAAAATAAAATGGATGAAAATAGAGTACTTCTTAATAACAAAACTCGATTGGTAGCCCAAGATTACAATCAAGAAGAATGCATCGATTTTAATGAAACTTTTGCTCATGTGGCTAGGCTTGAAGTCATTAGGATGTTGCTTGCTTTTACATGCTTTAAAAACTTTAAACTTTATCAAATGGATGTCAAAAGTAACTTTCTAAATGGTTTTATTTCTGAGAAAGTTTTTGTGAAACCTCCTTGATTTGAAAATTCTAATTTTTCAAACCATGTTTATAAACTTACTAAGGCTCTTTATGGTTTAAAATAAGCACCAATAGCTTGGTATAAAAAGCTGAATAAATACTTGATTGAAAATGAGTTTTCAAGAGAAAAAAATTGATAAAATTTTTTTATCAAGTCTCAAGGAAAAGATATACTTGTTGTACAAATTTATGTAGATGATATTATCTTTGGCTTAACTAATGAATCTCTTTGTAAGGATTTTGCTAAGTGCATGCAAAGAGAAATTGAAATGAGTATGATGGGAGACTTCAACTACTTTCTTGAATTTCAAATCAAACAATCACAATAAGGAATCTTCTGTTGGAGGCAAACTGCCAAGATCATTGATTTGTAAACAATTTTTTCAAAAATAAAAACTAGATGGGCAATCGCCGAAACATGCTCCAGATAAATTTTTTTTGAGGTCGAAAGATCAAAAATAAAACCCATGCTACCACAGTTAATTCAGATAAATACTTTTTGGTCGATTATTCAACTACGAATTTTGATTTTTCGAGTTAAGGCTCCGGTTAGACCTTTTACTGCATTCTTGATGCGATTCTCGAACGTAGTGTGGGCTTCGATCCTTCGAGAATTGAAACTGGAAAAACTTGGACAACCTTAATATTGAAAGACAATTTATGAATTTGGTTCAACGTACCCGCGTATTTGTAGGGCTACAGCAAGAACATATGGAGTAATTATGACAAAGACTTCTGATATAACCCAGATACCCATCTAGCGATTTTCGCAAATATGCAAACCTCTCAGCGGCTTCTGTAATTATGAAAATTTTGCAACAATTTCTGTAATTTTTATAAAATACTAAATTACAGTTCACACCACTAAAGAATTGTAACTACACTCTTAATCATAATCTCAAGACTAATTTGCATTGAGCTCCTGTTATTAAATGCTTAACTCATCTCCCCACGTTAAGATTCCCGATACCCTCAAATTAAATTTAATTACTGACGATTTAGTTTATTGGTATCTTAAAAATTTCTTAATCCATTCTGCTTAACTTATTTGACTGCCGAATAATCAAATCTACCAACAAGGTTTGGCCGGTCAAAACTTATAAGCTTCCATAAAAGGGTATCGCCAATCCCGATCAATCGAGACGTGAATTCCGTCAACAATTAATATTCACCATATAATTAATACAGCAATCCAACTCACCAGGATTATAGACCCATAAAAGATCGCACTCTTCAATGAATTAAAATAACAAATATTGAATATATGCAAATAATAATTATTTTGAGATTAAGAGCATAAGCACTCATAATAACTTTGGGGGTGTGAATTAATTTACATAGTCAGTATAAAATTAATTACCCGAATGTGGTCCTATTCAATACACACAAAGTATTCTAGTTTAGCGAGTCGAAATAATAAACGATGCTATTATCTGTTCTCTGTAACCGAGACAGGCCTACTAAAACTCTGTACTACAGTCATACCGATGGTTTGTCCATTTTCATCTAATCTGTGAACAAAAACTTATATTCTGCAAGAACCTATAATCTGGTCTTCTGTGTACAAGCCGTACTCTACACACGAGATTAAATACTGCATGGAATAAAAGACAACCATGTATAACATTAAAAAAATGATATTGCATACATTGCTCATTAAGATTCTCATAAAATAAAAAATTAATTTTATTAAAATAAAATTAAATACTAAAACCAAAATAAATTTATGATTTTTAGTATATAACCTTGACAATCTTCCACTTATACTCAAAATCATGTTGTTATACATCTGACTCCCATACCCTCTACATGACTATCAAAAGTCTTAGCCTGTAGGCTCTTTGTAAAATGATCTGCAACGTTATCTCTTGATGCAATCTTGGTTACAACAATATCACACTTCTGTACAATTTCTTGTATCATGTGATACTTACGTTCAATGTGTTTTCCTTTCTAATGGACTTTTAGCTCCTTCGAGTTTGCAACCGCTCCGCTATTATCACAATTTTCTAGGCCAAACGGCCTCCTTGGTTGCTTTAGAAGCTGCCACGTACTTGGCCTCCATGGTGGAATCACCAATGTAGGACTGCTTGATACTCCTCCAACCAATAACTTCACCTCCTAAGGTAAACACATATCCTGAAGTAGACTTACGGGAGTCTTTGTCTGATTAAAAATCTGAGTCTGTGTAACTTAAAGGTACTAGAGTGTGAGACCTTGACCTGTTTTCTTTTTCGGCGTTTTTAGACGCGCGTTACATGTTTTGTTTGAGCATATTTTTACTGCTTTGATGCATGATCGGGCCTAGATATGCGTGCAGGGTAGGTTCCCGGGGCCGTGGGCCGTTGTGGCCAATTCTCAAAAAATTTCAAAAAAAAATATTTTGGAGGCCTATAAATATCTAGAGTTAGATATTTTCAAAAAGATATTTTTCAAAACTTCTCCAGTAAGTTTTTTGTTTTCTCTCTGCATTCTCTCTAAGTTCTCAGGGGCCCAAGGCTCAGTTTTCAACAATCCACCAGCGGATCCTTGTTTTTGGCGTCGTGGGCTATGCAACCATTCGGTCAGAATTTGATTCTGGCAAAGCTCGGTTTTACACGTGGTTCGAGGCATCAAATTTTGAACTCACTGAGGTATGATTCTAGACCTGTATGTGTTATAAGGGTGTTATGGGTAATCAAGTGTCTTTTTACCGGTCAAATTGTTATAGAACTGATTTTCTGTAAAGTTAGATTTTTGTGTTAAAAATCAGATTTTTGTCGATTTTGGTGGATGGAATCGGGTGTCGGGAGTTTCTTGTGAGGTCTTGGTGTTAGGCCTAAGCGTGTGGATGTTCACGGGTGTTGATTTGGAGTTTGAAGGCTTCAATTCGAGGTTTGAAGGGCTGAACCCGTAGCTTAAAAATGGTTTCTGGGTGAGTTCGGTCGACTAAACTCATAGGTTCAGTTGACTGAAGCTTGGTTTTTGGGTTCGATCGACTGGACTAGGGGTTCGGTTGGCTGAACCGTGTTCCAGGGCATTTTTGATTTTCTAGTGTGGTCTTCGGTCGACTGGGGGCTTGGTTCGATCGACTGAAGTGCTGGGGTGTGTTTTAGTGGTTCTGTGGTTGAGCTTTGGTTTCTGATTGGTTTCCTATGATATCCAATTGATTGATTTATGGGAATTAATTGATTCAAATACCTGTGGATTCCTTTTGGGGTTTGGTTAATGGCGTTGTGGTTTCGGGGGTCGTGTGATTGCCCTGGGTGTTTATGTGATGCCGTCGTCGGGTGTGACGTGCCTGGTTGGTTTAGGGTTTATGGCACGGTTGTGTGAGTGCTGGTTATGTGTGCGACGTGTGGGTTCGTGGTTTGGTTAAAAGTGGGATTCTGATGAGAATCGTCTTGTGGGAGGTTCAGGGGTTGATATCCAGATTTGGTGTTGATTGTCCCTATGTGTGGACGGGTCCCGATTTGTGGATGGATAGTTCGGGTATCGAATGACGGGTGTGTGGCATGTGATGTCTAGTCGGGTTATATGGTAATGTGCATATATAACTGTTTATTGATGTATGGATTAAGTAAGTGTATTATATGGCATGATATCTTATGTGTATCGTGGTTGCATGCTGTAGAACTTAGAGTTTTATTAGGCATGGATGTGATGGATTTGTGGAGCACATGCATGTGGCGTGTGTGGTATGTTATATGCATTTAAATCTGGATTAGGTTATGCATAGGAATGTTCGGTGTTATCCCGTAATTTTAGTATTATCCTGTAGTATGCAGTGTTATCCCGTGGTATGCGGTCTTATCCTGTGGCATGCGGTTTTATCCCATAGTATAATCTGTGGTCGGCGGTTCCATCCCGTGGCTTACGGTAAAGTATGCGGTCTCATCCCATGGTTTGGTTTGCTATTTTACCCCGTGGTTTAGTCTATGATTTTACCCCATAGTATACGATTTTATCCCGAGAATGTATGTTTATGTACGGGTCTTTATCTCAGTGTTAGGACTATAGTTGCGGCGTGTGAGGACCGGTTGTATGTATCATGGATTGCATGTATTGCATTATGAGACGAATAGACCAGTTTTCAAATTGTTTTTAAGAGTCGTGTGAATCGCGATCTAACAACTATTTTCTAACTATTTTCAAGGCTCCTGTGAGTGAGTCGAAAACATAGTTTGTATCCTCGCTTTCCCATTTGCATGTGAAAACTGTTTTTAAGGCTTGAAAGAGAGTCTAAAATTGCGCTTCGATTTCCTAGCATGTTTTGTTTATATTCTATGCTTATCTAGTTTTTGCTGAGTCTTGGCTCACGGTGTGGGATTTACTTTTCTTCAGGCACCGGTCATGCTGGTTGATCTGGATGTGCCGGAGGAGGTGGATGAGTGTAGTCTTTCTTTTTGTTAGTTTTGTTACATATATGTTGTAACTTGTTTCTCAGCGTTGGAGCCTTGTAATGTATGCCGTTTGGTGTTTATATATAATGCATGTATGGTTTACTTTGAGAGTATATTCTCGGGTTGGGTGTATGTTTGGCTATTAATGGGTGTTTTACGTGGCCCAGAGTTTGGGGCGTGACAACTTGGTATCAGAGCTCTGGATTCGTATACTTATGAGCCGTGGGAAGAGGTTGCATCATCGTGTGAGGTTGATTGTGTGTGCTTGACTGCATGTGTTTAGATGTTTTGATAACATGAACGTGATAGCATGCGGGTC
>JAUMHN010220494.1:0-20628 GCA_032360265.1 Heliamphora ciliata | reverse complement strand
CACATTTCATGTATCAACTTCATATGGTACCAACACAAAATTTAATTCAATTATGATCATATCATTTGAAGAAAATGAAATGCACCTATCATATGCATATACATAATTTGAAATCATTGTTTCTCTTCTACATGCTTAGTAATGTCAAAAGTTGACTATATATACCAACCCTCAAATACCCATTCTTCTTCTTTTAAAAAGACCAACGTTATATGTAGAAAACTTATTTTATCATAAAATCCAACCAACTGGTACAACACTTATAACCCAACCCAAGTATGTTGATATAGGTGTATCCATAGCCCATGGGTCAAGAAATTTGATAAAAAGTTCAATGAGGATGAAAAACAACATTTTCCAAGGCATTAGGACAAAAATTGGTGAAAAACGTTTAAGAAAATCTTACATACCCTCACTATTTTAGTCATAACTTTTTGTACAAAAATAATTTTTTTGTGAGAGTAGTGTCATTAGAAAGAAGGCCTTCGGGACTTCGATTTGAGTACAAGACCGACCCAATTCGGAGTCCGAATGAGAGAGGTACATTGATTTAAAGAAACTATTTTCGACCAGTGAAAAATATACCGCGGGCTAGACCGCTCGAGCGGTCTATCGAGCGGTCTGGCCTACAAAAGAAGCCGAGACCATCCCATGACCGCCCTCTAGCCCGCTTGAGCGGTCCCTCGGGTGTTCCTATACCAAAAATTGAGTTTTTTCCAAGATTTTGAAGCTAACATTCATCCCAAACCCTTTAATCCAACTTATTCATATAATTAACCCAAAAATATTGAAATTTAAGTATCAAAAACCCCTTTTATACAACAAATTGGAAGAAATTCATGATAATCCTTTCTCAAAACTCCCAACTTCCTTAAAAACCGAACTCAACCCACACATAACCCTATCAATTCTTCAACTCATGCATGGAATTAACTAGAATTTACTTGCATAATCAAAATATCAACACAAATCGCTACAAAACATGAGAGATAGTCTAGATCCTACCTCAAATAGCCTTCAAGCTTCAAGATTTCACCAAAATTGCCTCCTAGGGTTTCGGCTACCTCTTTTATGTACTCATTAATGCTTCAATCTCACATTTCTTACTCTAAAGCTTTAGCTTCTTACTTGTTTGCCTCTAATCTAGCTTCTAACATTGCAAATTTTTGAGAAGGAGGGTTAGGGTTCAAGGGTTGATGGAGATTCTCCTAATATTCCAAAAGAAGAAGAAGAAGAGAAGAGGTGAGAGTGTTTGGCGGGGAGAGGAGGGTGAAACCCTTGCTCTCTTTTATCTCTCTCTCTCTCTCTCCACATTTTTAGAATGGCCGTATGGCCATGTTTGGTTAACCTCTTTTATTTTTTCATTTTTCCTCTTTAACTTTAATTCTCATAGCTTATTTTCTCTCCAATTTAATCTCAAAAACTTCATAATTTAATTTCACATTTACAACTTAATTTTTATCTCATATTCTAAGAATTTGAATTAATAAGTTATGCTTAACCACAGATTATGGCTATTTATCACCCTGTATCTCAATTACATTTCACATACCATCAGTTCCCTCATTTAACCGAAAGCATAAATGGACAAAATAAACACGTACCGGGTCACTACAATTTGCATGGCGCACTTGCATAATTGTTCTTATATAAGCCTACCTTATCATAAATATCAAATTTATTTGTCTCCTTGACTATAAATTGTACTGAGTGTTATATGATATGCGTTGTACAATATTATATTATGAGTTTGGTTAGAAGATTTAGGGAGTTTTCTTCTAGGCTTTAGCTCATGGCATTCGTACCACAAGTGAGAAAGAAGAGCTTTTTAAGGAGGTTGCTCCCATAGAAGAAGGCTTCGAGGAACAGGGTGAGTGGCGGGACCCAACCGACCCCAACAACGCAATTTAAAGAATTTAAATTTCCTCCCCTTTTGTTCTTTTGTTCAGTTTTCCACGGGCGTATTGTAATTTTTGTTAAATTCTCTGAAGAAACTATAATCGTTATGTATTTTGAACAAGTTTTGAACCTTTAATGATGTAGTACTTGTCATATGTAACTACGAATGCATGACTAGAATATCTTCCGTAATTATAATTATGTATGTCTTGACGTGCCCGAAAGACGGGGTGTCACAGTTGGTATCAGAGCCTAGGTTTAGTAAACCTTCAGGTCTTGGGTGATGGGAAACCATGCATCCTGTCACGTAGAAGTTCTGTAGGGTGCGTTGTATTAATTATAATTATCATCTATACATTATAAGAACTAAAATCTACTGTGTCTAAGTCTTATAACGAGTCATGTTAGGACATTACTAGGATCAGAAGCAGCAGGGAATCTACGTGCGAAGGATGAGTAAGGGCATCGAGATCGAAGACCGATGATTCATACAATGAGTTATCTTATTTTAAGGGGGTAAACGGGAGTACGCACTAGGAGAGGTTTCAAATATTGTATCGAGAGCCACTTTCAGAACCTTGCAACTTCATCCTTATAAGTTCCATTCTCGTTTACCCCAAGCCTTTGTATCAACTTTTATACTCAGTTGAAATTCTTTGCTTATCTTTCCTTCTAATAACACCGGTCCTCAGCAATGCTGTCTAGTATCGTTTGTAGGTAACCCTTCTGCACCCAAGTATTGTTGGTAACCCTATTGGGAATTTCATCCTAGAAAATACCCTTATCTTTAAGTTTTCATTGTTGAGTTATGCCTAGACGACGACTAGTATTCGCATTTGATTGTCCTTCAATTCAAGTCATCATCCTTGAAATAACTCTTTATTCATAGAACTCAATATCATTCCTTTAGCCCCGAACATTCGACATTTCTAAGATCCTCTACCACCATTCATCTTCCCCTGACTTCAATACTACACCCGGCTAAAGTAATTTTGTGAATTCTTGAAATCCCAACCTGGGGAGTTGACTCGGATGCTTGAATTGAAGTACGTTAGGCCGATGTAACTTCAGAACAAATATCTAGTTTGGCTAGCCGTTGCTTAAACATATCTTTTGTCAAGATCTCATGTTGCACAGATTGGTCCCGAGAATATCCCCTTTTGTAATATTCATTAATTGTTGATCTCTTATCTCCAATGCATCTAAGCCTCAACCGACCTCTCAATCTGGGTCAATAGTGATTGCTTTAACTATGACCCCCTTGATCTAACCTAATCCATCTTTTAAATCATCTTGAAAAATTTTTCTTGTTGAATCTCGGTAAAGAACTTGTTTGCCTTCCCTTAGCCGCCTTAGCCCTAACTATATCTCGTGTAGCCTAGTATATCATTCGAGATCCTTAGTTAAACGCTTACCCATTCACCGCCTTCCTTGAGACCAGTAAAATTGAGCTGACTATCCTTATTAAACCCTGCGCACGTTTATGTCTGTCCTCGATTGACCTTCGAAATTGTACCCAGTAGATAGGCGAGTAATGGTAGTTGTCAGGATATTACGTCTCATTTGGAGGCTCTAACGGATTAAACTATGCCATCAAGGATCTATAGTTAAAGATGACAGTTTTGCATGGGGGAACTTAAACAAGGATCGATGACGGTAACCCAGTACGCTAACCGCTTCGAGGAGTTGAGTTACTTTGCTATAGCCATTATACTAGACGAAGAGTCAAAAGCGCAAAAGATTGAGTGGAGCCTAGAGCCATCAATTCGGGGATGGATCGTCTGCATGTAGCTTTCCACTTATGCACAAATTGTACGGGCGGCACTAGTAGCAGAATTAGAGTTGGTAGATTCAAGAAGGATTTGAAAGCAAAACCAGAGTAACTTAGGTCATAGGAAATCATTGAGGTAATTCGTTCCTATCAAACCGCACTCACAAGCTAGCTGAAAAGAATAACAAGGAAGATAGCAGATGGGATCTTGTACCAAACAACAGCAGACTTGCAAAACTAGGCTACTAGCACCAACCATCCTTCCTCATCACATTCGCTTTACCCTAGATTGGCTACCAATTAGAAAATGATTCAGATAGTGGAAGAGGCACCCAAAACTCTACATACCGACAAGATAAACCTGGACATCAAATAGTGGAAAGATCATTTTGTTAAGACCAGACCACGCCAATGAAACCACCAGGAAGATCAAGATGATCCGTCAACGTCATGCCATAGCCTAGAGTAGACACAAGAGTTGCGCTAAGAGCAAAAAGGCGCTATGCAAATAATTCAACAATAGCACTTTTGAAAGAAAGGCACGCTTGGAAATTTTGGGAATGAAATTTTTTTTAAGGCCGGTAGATTGTATTGACCTGATTTTTAAGCATTTGGATTAATAACGTTAAATCAATTGAAACAAGGTTTTCATATTAGGGTTAGATCAAGAATAAGAATCTCAAAGAATTTAGCTAAGAATCGGATCTCAAAACCAAAACCCTATAGCATAAAGATATATCTTAACCAAAAAGAACCATCGAATAACCCAAAAATCAATAAAATCAAAAATCCTAGAACCCCATAAGAGATAGGAAACTTACAGTTTGGTTCAAAACAATAACAAAATTTCAAAAATGACCCAATATGAGGTTGATCACAATTAACAAGGGTCTAAGTTCAAGGAATAGGAAAGCTAAGTATAAACTCAATAATTATGAAGAAAATGTACGCAAAGGCTTGATAATTCATAATTTTCAATAATTGCACATCTAACCCCAAACTTTTGAATAATTACACTTTTAGCACAAGACAACCCACAATTGGTAAATCTATGCGAAGCTACACACCTATTATGAAAACACCGTAAAATTCTCCCAAAATTATTTCAGAAGTCATCAACAATCTTAATCCTAACAAATTACACGCAAGTCCCTCAATTCTCTCTATCTACACGAAAGTTTCCAAGGTAATCCTCATCCATTTTCTACAACAGACACTAACTCATGAATAAAAATATAAAAGTACTCGATTTTAGAGAGAGAAATTACAAAATAAAAATAAACTGAACCCAAGTGTAATTTTTCACATTCTTTTAATCAAATAAGAATAAAATCCTAAGACACAAGATTTAAACCCCAAACCTTTGAGGACAGTTGATATAAAAAAAATTAAAACTCTAAAATCACATAAAATCATAGAATCACAATTCTACAACTTGACTCAAGAAAATCATGAATCATGAAAAAGATTAGAAATAGAGCCCAAACAAAATTACAAAACCCAACTCTTTTAATTAAGTCCAACTAATTTAGCCTAAAAAGAATTATAATTATAACCCATGAATTTAAGCCGAAAGAAAGTTTTAAGTATGGCCAAAATATGTTAAACCGAACCCGGTTGATAATGACCCATGTAAAGACCCAGTCCAAACCATAGTATTAGCAATGGTTAGCTTGTAACGAGTCAGTACAGACCCTAGTTGTAACAACCATGTTGATAATGACCCATGTAAATACCCAACCCAAACCCTAATTTTTGTGACAGATAGTCTACGAGGCCATAGAATACGGAAGAGATTCAAAAACCTAACTCGAACCAAAAACCCTAGGCACGACCCGGAAACCCTAAAAAAGGTCCAAAACACAGGCAATAAAACCCTAATACCCGAAGAATCTCCTAACATTCTAAATGAAGTAAATATCATGAACTAATGAATTAAAAATCAAAATTCTCATAAATAATATAAAATGACCATTTTGCACCTAGTACAGCAAAAAGTCTTAAAATTTCAAATTTTGACATATGAAAATCCTAAATCAAGGATTTAAGTATAATTATGTAGTAAAAGACAAAATAACATCAAAAATTCCAAAAATGCCCCGTAGTGGTCGACCACCTTGGGGGATGTGCCAAAAAGTGACTTTTTTTGCTTCTTTTTAGCTTTAAATGATGAGAAATGTGTTAAATGAAGCATTATGATGATCCCAAACTTGTTGAACAAGTAATATACCTAATAATATAGTGTTATAAGTCAAAAAAAGCAAACAAATTATTGTTGAAGTTCATACACAACAAAATAAATTAAAAAGTCATATATTGCTAAAGCAGCTTAATTTGACTTGAAAGACTACATCTATTTAATCAATTGCTATGGAAACTATGATAATATATGAAAATACTATATTTCTCATAAACATACAAAAATAATAAGTCTCAGTAGAAAAAGATATCAAATTAACTTTTAATACATTTTCTTGCACAATTGGGGCAGGAAAACCTAGACAAATCCCTAGATTGATGGAGAATCAGATTTTTGTCCCCCCAAACTGACCCTAGCTGCATTTTAGCTTCCGAAATCTGATTTCTTGTCCCCTCAAAGCTTGACCTACATTAAATGGCCCATGTGAAGAAGAGAAACGAGTACAAAATCATTAATTACTTTGTTCCCTAACACTTTCTATATAAGCTAAGGCCAAACACCTTCTTCCCCTTGAATATTTCAGTGGAGAGAGAGGGAGAAAGACCATATTTTAATGGTTATTGAGGGTCCATGAGAGTTTGAGAGAACAAAGAAGAAGAAGAAGAAGGTGGGATTCAAGAAAGGAGTCTTTGGAGACCATGGTTTTAAAGCCAAGTCCTACTAAGTTTTTCACCATCTTTTGATCTCCCAAACATGTAAGTAAAATCTCTAAATCTTGTATCTAAGATGCCTCAAAATATCCCTCAATCCATCCCTTTGAACACTTTAAAAATCAAGAACCGAAATCAAAATCGAAAAGGCATCGTAGTTGAAATTTTGGGACTGTTTTGATTATGAATGATATGAGATGTTGTTGTAGGTTGTTATCTTTGAGTTTAATGATCTCTAAGTGTACTGGAGTCTTGATATTGAAGTTTGAAACACATGCATGCAAAGAAATGGAACAAAAATTTGACATAGTATAAGTAGAGGACCTAAACCCTAAGAGGCTTAATTTTCTAGAACTTTGATGTTTCTGTCCTGAGAATTGAAATGCCTTAACTCAATGTATAAAATTGATCTAAGCATGAATTTTATGTCCAGAGTTATATTTTTGTGTTATATATCATCCAAAGTTGGTCTCAACTCATTTGCGTAACCAGAACTCAAGATATTGCAATTTTACCAAAGCATATTATTTTCTGACCAGTCAACACCACCGACTTGAAAACCCTAGTTTAGAATGAGATCCGGACTTTGGTCAAAACATGAAAGTTTTAGACAACATGTATGTCCATCTACCCATCACAAATGAGAACAAAGTATTGAGTTTTGATAGGTCGAAACCCCTTTTAAAATCTCTGTTGAATTTCAGCCTCGGAGGGACATTCTGTCACATATTTTTATATAGCCCAAAACACCTATTTTTAGTGACCTATTCCAAAAGTGGTCTACAAGAATATTGTAGCCAAAATGTTGAAGTATTTTCTTCCCAAAAATCAGACCTTAAAGCTTTGGGATGACATACCAAAACCGTTTTAAACCCTCTGTCCAAAACCAGCTCTGCTGAGTTTTGGCGGCTGACAGAACCCACTTTTTAAAATGGCCAAAAAGTCTAACTTGCTTCAAACAACTACCCTTAGCTTTAAACATGAAACTTGTAGGGGACTTGTTAAACGAGAACAGAAAAAAATGGCTCATTTGGACTTGATTTGATACCCCAAAACGGAGAGAAACAAAAGCATAATTTTGGGTAAAATCTGGAGAAAGTGCTGAACCGTTTTTGCTTATAATGAAATGTTCTCCCATTTGCCTTAGGATTTGGTCTTGGGGTTAAACATGAGAGTTGTAGAAAATAATTTTTTCTAATTGGTGTTTAAAAATCATAACTTAATTGTAGGTCTAGATACCCCAAAACTTTGTCGCCCATTTTAATTTAATATTTGATTTTTTGCCTTAAAAGTTGCCAAGTATGAATTGAGTACCCTTTGTCGTGAGACCCGAGTTTTATATGATGATTGATTTGGATTAGTTGATTAATGTGTTTTAAGTAAATGTACGATGATTTAGAATCCATGCTATCATATTTGAATCATATCTTGAGAATTGTAACTTGTGCTTCACATACTTGTACCTTATGCTTTGCGCATTGTACCGTGAATATTGCCATGTTAATTCCATGCTATGAATTGTTGCACTGGAGATCAATGGTACACATTATGAACATCATCACTTGCATCTTAGCATATTGGAGTCCATCTGTGTAAACTGTTGTGGGGGTGTTGACAATGGGCCATGTATGTCTCGAGCCGTATTACGTCCTAAGCCATATCACGTCTTGAGCCAAACTACCGCTGTACGCCGTAGTGATCCAGAACGTTGATGTACGGGAACCTAACGTATAGGAACATGATGGTGTCACTCGGATTATTGTATTGGATATGTTAACTTTGGGCCATGTATGTCTTGAGCCGTGTTACGTGCTGAGTCGTATCACGTCTTAAGCCGAACTGCTGCTATATGTCGTAGTGATCGAAAACGCTGATGTACGGGAACCTAACATACGGGAACATAATAGTGCCATTCGGATTATCATGTTGAGAATATGCTTCTTGGTTCTAAGTCTAGGATGTCCCTGGTTGCCATTTTTGAAAATATTTTGGTTTTTACACCTTGGGTGCGTCCCCGGTGTTGGAAATGATTTTGGCATGTACACCCTTGGTGCATCTTCGGTGTTACAAAAATGATTTTACGGATATTGTTAGGCACCATGGGTTTGTCGCTAGCATTCTGTTTTCGATAGCTTGGACTTTTGGATTGATACCGGCGGAGGCATCACGAGTCTTAAGGTGGGACAAACCGTTTGGGATGAATTTCCCTTGTACACTGAGTGGGCGTGCCCCCGGTGTTTGGAATGGTTTATTGAATATTGTTGGCCAGGAGTATGGCGCGGACCCCACGCCGTTGCCATTGAGTAAAACAGCTATGGAATGAAGCAGGTGATGTGGTTACTATTCGCAGCGAGGTGCGATGATGGCTTTGGTGATTAATTACCCGTGAAAGTTGACTCTAGTGATTCCCGACGTGGAATTCCTGTTTCTTATCTGGGTGCATTTTGGGTTTGGCATCTGCATTTCATACACGCATGTTTATTAACTTATCTGCTATCCTGTCATAAATTTGTCTGTCTCATTGACTATAAACTGTACTAGGTGTTTTATGGTATGTGTTGCAGTAAATTTTGTACCGTGAGATTAGTTAGAAGGTTAGAGTGTTTTGCTTCTGGGCCTTGGCTCATGATATTCGTGCCACAGGTAGGGCGGAATTCTTGGGGGAAGTCGTCCCAGAGGGAGAAGAAGGGTTTGAAGAACAAGGTGAGTTCTAAGAGCACGTGGATCCCGCTGATACATTCTGAGGAGTCCAGACCTCTTCTTTTATGCTTATATTTAGTTCTCTCGTGCTTAGTGTAATTTTTGAAATTTCTTGGTGAAACTATAATATTTAAGTACTTTGAACAGTTCAAAACTCTTTTATGATGTATAACTAACATATATAAATACGAATGAATGGCTAGAATATCTCTTTATTTATATTTATATATGTCCCGACGTGTCCGTAGGACGGGGCGTCACAGTTGGTATAAGAGCTTAAGTTTAGTGAACCTTCAGGCCTTGGGTTATGGAAAACCATGCATTCTGTCGCGTTGGTGCTCTGTAGGAGGCGTTGTATTAATAATTATTATTATCCATACATTATAAGAACTAAAATCTTCTATGCCTGAGTCTTATAGCAAGTCGTGTTAGGATGTTACCGGGATCAGAAGCAAGAGGGAATCTACATGCGAAGGACGGGTATGACCATCGAGATCGAAGATCGGAGATTCATGCAATGAGTTTTCTTATTTTAAGGGGGGTAGAGAGGAGTACGCACCAGGAGAAGCTTTAGATACCACCTCGAGAGACACGGTAAAACCCCGTGACTTCATCCTTATAAGTCCTTTTCTCGTTTACCCTAAGCCTTGGTGTTAACATTTTGAAATTCTTTTATATGTCCTTCCTTCTTCTATCATCAGTCCTCAATGGAACCGTCAAGTGTCGTTCATCGGTAACCTTTATGCACCCAAGTCTTGTTGAGAACCCTATTAGAAATTCAACTCTAGAAAATACCCTTGTCCTCAAAGTTCTCATGCCTCGATAATGACCGGTATTCGCATATTGATTCTTCTCCGATTCGAGTCATCATAATTGAACTAACTCTTCTCTTGAAGAATTCGATAGCAATTCTTTGTTAAGTACCCGTTCCAAACATTCGACATTGATAAAATCTTTTGCCAGCGTTCATTTCTCACGACTCTGAAACAATAGTCTATTTCAGTGATTTTGTGAACTCTTTGTACACTCTTGAAATCCCAACTTGGAAAGTCGACTTGAATGCTTGAATTGAAGTACGTTAGGCCGATGTAACTTCAGGGCAAAGTATCTAGTGAGGCTGCCCCTTTTAATATCTCATTTATCATAATCTGATTGTACTGGATTAGTTCCAGGGACACTTGTTTAATGTATGGTTCATGGTCCTCTTCTTATTTCTCCTACATTTAAACCCCAAATGACCACCTAATTTGTGTCAATGGTAGTTGCCTTAACTATGACCATTTGACCTCATCCAACATATCTTTGAACCACCTGGGTTCCACCCTAAACTGTTCTAACCCTGCACGTGTTTTTGATTGTCGACCTTCAAAACTTTACCCCATAAATCTATGAGTAACAACTAACTATATCTTTTTAATGGTCCCAACAAATATGAACTAGGCCGTCAGCAATCCAAAGTTAGAAACGACAACTTCACATCAAAGGATTCGCGACACCACCATATAGTACAATTCAACCTTCTCCAAACTAGTTTATAGCCGACCCACCCATCTGATAAATCGAGAAGTAAAACCTTCATACCGGTAATAAGGAAGTGAAAAACAAGAAATAGCCTCGAACTCACGTTAACTTTAGTACGCTAGCAAAAGAAGTACATTTATATACCTCGATGTTCACACCGACCTTCCCACCGAAGTGTTAGAGTCTGGATTATTGCCATCGCTATCAAAGAACAAAGAATCTTGATCACAACAATGAACGTTTGCAGCCTGATGAAGAATTAACCACTAAGTCACAATGAAATCACACGACTAGGTAATTACCACAACCATATCTTTTATCATGTTCGTTTTACCTAGAATGACCAACCGCCTGAGAAAATGATCTAGTTATTGGAAGAGACATTCAAACCCAGCATTATAAGCGCGACAAGAACATACGGTAGAAGCCAAGAGGAACGGAGCAACCCTTGGAACTACTAGAGAGAAAATGGAAGCATATGATTATAGACTTCGCCCTCAGGATTATCAAGATCACCTCAAAAGACCAGTAACTCTTTAGTTGAACGCTTCATGGGTTTAGGTGCCAAGGAGTTTGTGAAAACAGTGAGTCCCATTGATGCTGAAGATTGTTTAAAGGGTGGAGTGTGCATTTTACACAAACCAAGTTGTTCACATGGTAGGTTCTGAAGGTATCAGTTTGTATTTGCTTGGCGTCTAGACTGTGTAGCTCTTATGGAGTGGTATTCAGTTATCATTATGGTATCGATGTGAGTTGCAAGAAAGTTGCTTTTAAAAACCTTTTGTGATGTGACCCGTTAGGGCAAGCTTGTTTAGATTGGTGAGTAGATGTTGCCGGTATAAAGAAAGAATTTTCTTGCGAGAGCGTGCGAACTCTATGTATGAGAAGTTGAAGGGTGACATAATTTTGTTGTTTTTGGTGAAGTTGCATAGCAGCTTAGTGTGAGTATGTGGGAGGAATAAGTGTTTGGATGAGAAGAGTGGAAGCATAAGTGAGACTATACAAATTCATGGGAATGGTTTTTATATTTGGTCTTGAGTGAATCGAGTGCCTTAATAGAATGTGGGTAAGATAAAATAATTAAAGTGCGAAAATGATTCTTGGTTCGATTGTGCGGGAGAAAAATGTGTGAAGGGATTTAGTGATAATGGTAAGAGACTTTATAATCAGGAGTTAAGACTGTTCAGTTAAAGGATTGTAGGGTGGATGGTACATACGTGAAAGAAATATGTGACGAGGTTGTGATTAGATTCATGTGGGTAAGCATATAACTGGGGAGTGTTTAGTCTGTGTAGTATGCTTAACCCTATTGACTCATTAGATTCAAGTGACGGTGGCAATCTTGATGGTCGTAAGGTTAGAGTAGTCTTCGATGTACATATGAATATGACAATGAGCTGGTTTTCGGTAGAGTGACAATCTTTCCAGACAAAAGTGGAGAATGTTTGAATCAGTTTCGGTGGTGGCCTAGTTTAGAGACATATGAGCGCTTGTGGAAGTCGTACTCAATGAAAGTTGTGTTTTGGAGCCAACATATTCTCAAGGATAGACAGGGGTCGTGATACCATAAATTGAAAGTGCAGGAGTCAGATATACCAAGACTGTTTTTAGGACTCGTTACGAGCATTATGAATTTGTAGTGACGTCTTTCGGGTTAATGAATGTACCTACTGTGTTTATGGACCTAATGGATCAGGTGTTCAGAAGCTTTCTAGATTAATTTGAGATTGTGTTGATAAATGATATTCGATTATATTCTTAGAGTATAGAGGAACACAGGAAACATTTGAAGATTCCTTGTAAATTGTGAGAAAGCACAAGTTGTATGTAAAATTTGGTAAGTGTGAGTCTTAGTTGGATCGGGTGATGTTTTTATTTAGGTCATGTTATATCTGGAGAAGAAATTCAAGTGGATTCAACAGAAGCAGAAACAACAGTTAATGGGAAGAGGATAACTAACGTGACAGAGATACGAATCTTATTGGGGCTAGCTGGTTATGTGATATGATCCTTGAAGATTTGGTAATAATTAGTTTAAAGTGTTAAGTAGGACAAGACAACCTTTACGCTAAGTGCTGAATATATGGGCTAGACCTTATCCACACCCTCAATAAAGAACAACTCAAGTAAACAAATATACAATTTTGGAAAACAAGAAGGCACAATGTTAGTAAATCATCCTCAAAATGGTGAAGTACGGGGCGAAATTTCGGGGACGAAATTTGTTTAAAGGGGTAGTTTGTAACGACCCGGTACAGACCTTAGTTGTAACAACCATGTTGATAACGACCCATGTAAATACCCAATCCAAACCCTAGTTTTTGTGACGGATAGTCCACGAGGCCATAGAACACAGAAGAGATTTGAAAACCTAACTCGAACCAAAAACCCTAGGTACGGCCCGAAAATCCTAAAAAGGTTCAAAACATAGGCAATAAAACCCTAACACCCGAAGAATCTCCTAGCATTCAAAATGAAGTAAATATCATGAACTAATGAATTAAAAATCACAATCCTCATAAATAAGGTAAAATGACCGTTTTGCCCCTAGTACAGCAAAAAGCCTTAAAAATCTAAATTTTGACATATGGATACCCTAAATCAAGAATTTATGTACAATTATGTAGTAAAAGACAAAATAACATCAAAAATTCCAAAAATGCCCCTTAGTGGCCGACCACCTTGGGGGATGTGCCAAAAAGTGACTTTTTTGCTTCTTTTTAGCTTTAAATGATGAGAAATATATTAAATGAAGCATTATGATGATCCCAAACTTATTGAACAAGTAATATACCTATTAAATATAGTATTATAAGTCAACAAAAGCAAACAAATTATTATTGAAGTTCATACACAACAAAATAAGTCAAAAAGTCATATATTGCTAAAATAGTTTAATTTGACTTGAAAGACTACATCTATTTGATCAATTGCTATGAAAACTATGATAATACATGAAAATACTATATTTCTCATAAACATACAAAAACAATAAGTCTCAGTAGGAAATGATATCAAATTAACTTTTAATGCATTTTCTTGCACAATAAGGGCACGAAAATCGAGATAAATCCCTTAATTGATGGAGAACTAGATTTTTGTCCCCCCAAACTGACCCTAGCTGTATTTTAGCTTCCCAAATCTGATTTCTTGTCCCCTCAAAGCTTGAACTACATTAAATGGTCCATGTGAAGAAGAGAAAAGAGTACAAAATCATTAATTACCTTGTTCCCTAACACTATCTATATAAGCTAAGGCCAAACACCTTCTTCCCCTTGAATATTTCAGTGGAGAGAGGGGGAGAAAGACCAGATTTTAATGGTTCTTGAGGGTCCACGGGAGTTTGAGAGAACAAAGAAGAAGAAGAAGAAGGTGGGATTCAAGAAATGAGTCTTTGGAGACCATGGTTTTAAAGCCAAGCCCTACTAAGTTTTCCACCATCTTTTGATCTCCCAAACATATAAGTAAAACCTCTAAATCTTGTATCTAAGATCCCTCAAAATATCCCTCAACCCATGTCACGTCCCAATCATCCGGGTCACACGAAAGTCCACCAAAACACCGATTTAAGAAAAATAGGTTTTTACAGTTGATAATCAAAATACAACATTTGAATAAGATTTCCACAGTTTAACTCTCATAAACTGGAAGCATGCATTCTCATACATGAATAAATATATCGCCAAAAGGCGTACAAAACCAGCCTAAACAGGGGTCACATATAAAAGTACATGTCTCAAAAGGGGAAAACTACAACAAGTCTTCCTTCACCTCTACAACTAGGTCAACTCCTCATGCTCACCTGAAAAAGGTTTTACAGCAAAAATCCCACACCGTGAGCCGAAGCTCAATAGAAAATAGACTGTAAACTGTAATACAGGTCATGCAATCATATGGTGGGAGCTAACTCAACCACAAAGCCACAAAGGTTTTTCTCTCAACAACCAACAATTTTTCATCCTTGAAACTATGCATATAACCTGACAGATATCATGCCACAGTTAAGGAAAAGCAGTAAAACACAGCAATCTCCACTCGGGACACGCAGTCGAGGAGACACAGTAAATGTAATCCTATGTACCGACTCTGTCAACTCAAGACAAAGGCAACAACTATAGACTGTCGACCATTACCCTGAACCCACAGGCTTGGTAATGACAAGCTCTATACGAAGTCATGACAACGTACTCAATTTACGGGACCAGAGCCCGAGGGTCGAAAGCACCCAACACAACCACTCAATTTACGGGACCTGAGCCTGAGGATACAGAGCACCCAATCACTCAATTTACGGGGACTAACCCAAAGGTACAGAGCACCTACGCTGCGCACATTTTTGGACTTACACTGAGGAGCAATGGAAACCCAACTCAACCAAACCCATTGTCACGGTACATCTACGGATAAACATTTCAAAACTAACCCATAAAACTAATATACAACACATGTATATATTAGGAATCTAATCCATGAATCATGGAGATCAAACAAAGCATGTAAAACATGATTTTCACCAAAACGTTTTAGAAGTCGAGACTCAACCCCACGGGCTAGCTCCAAACCTTCACGAACACGTTTGAAAAGTTTTCCCAAGACTCCGTTTTCAAACCATCCTTTTTGAAAACCTCTGATAACCCCTTTTAAACCTTAGAGTTTCATAAAAACCTCCGATAAACATCACATGAGGGAGTGAGGGAACCTAAAACCATTTGAAACAACACCCAAGCCCCATCACAGGACCTCAGTTGACTGGCCCAAGCCCCCAGTCGACTGAAAAACTCTCTGGAAAACAAAGAATCAAAGAAGTAGCAACTTCATTTGGCTGACCCCCCAGGTTCAGTCGACTGAACCCCCAAAAAGATGATTCAGTCGACTGAACTCAAGGGTCCAGTCAACTGAACAAACCCAAAAAATGTTTTATGCTACGATTTTTGCTTGTTTTTGGTTCCAAACCTCAAATCAAACCTCCAAACTCCTGTTTTTGATATCCACAAGGATATGCAAACCCAAGCTTACCATAAAGCCACAAAGAAACCCTCAAAGCATGATTTCATCCACCCGAAATGCCAAAAAATAGTTTTAATCCAAAACTGGATCTAGAACATAAACACCTTTTTCATGCGTTTTTAAACGGTGGAAACACGTAGGATTACACGTAGTACCCTCTAACAGTTATACAGTCTAGGATCCTACCTCGGTGAGTTCAAAACTCGACGTCTCAATCCACGTGCAAAATCGAGCTTCGCCGAAATTAAATTCTAGCTGGATGGATGTGTAGACCACGATGCCGATACTATAGATTAGCAGTTGGTTTATAAAAAACCAAGCCTCGGGCCCCCGTGAAGTTAGAGAGAAGGCAGAGCGTTTGGTGAGTTTTAAAACTAGAGAGAGAAGGAGGAGATATTTTGAACAAAATAACTAAGAGAAGATATTTATAGGCAAAATATCTCGAAAATATGTTTTTTTTTTTAATATTTTGAAATTCGCACGACAACTCCCAACAACCCCGGGAACCAATCCCGTATGCTCTAATAAACTTAAACATCCATCAAAAAGAGTAAATCATACATCATAGAAATATATATGCAAAACACATCATGTATACGTAAGTCTCAAAAAGAGATTTGTCCGGGTCTCACAACTCTCCCCCCCCTTAAGGAATTTTGCCTCCGAAATTCACTACAAGGTCACAAAGGAAAAAGCTCCAGGTATCTCGCACGCATCTCAGACTCCAGCTCCCATGTAGTTTTTTCAACCTCGTGATGAAACCATAAGACCTTGACATAAGCAATGATTTTGTCCCACAACACTCGCTCCTTTGTCTCAAGAACCTTCACCGGACGCTCCTCATAAGTAGCATCCTCATCAACCCGCAGCTCAGCCCAATCTAACACATGTGACGGATCAGGCTCGTACCTCCGAAGCATAGAAACGTGAAACACGTTATGCACAGATGCTAACTGAGGTGGCAAAGCCAGACGGTAAGCAACCTCCCCAATCCTGTCAAGGATCTCAAATGGTCCGATGAAGCATGGCGATAGCTTCCCGCTACGACCAAATCTCATCAAACCTCTGCGTGGTGAGACCTTCAGGAATACGTGATCCCCCACTGCAAACTCCGACGGTCACCTCCTCTAATCTGCATAACTCTTCTGGCAGCTCTGTGCTGTCAGTAGGCGCTGACGAATCACTGCAACCTTCTCTGTTGTCTCCTGTACCATGTCTGGTCCCAAAACTATGGTCTCTCCCACATCTGTCCAACACACGGGCGATCTACACGGTCTACCAAACAACGCCTCTTACGGTGCCATCCCAATGCTGAACTGGTAGCTATTGTTGTATGCAAACTCTGCTAAAGGTAGATGATCTTCCCAAGAACCTCTAAATTCAAGGGCACAAGACCTCAGTATATCCTCTAGAATCTGTATAGTCCTCTCAGACTGACCATCCGTCTGGGGGTGATAAGTAGTACTGAACATCAAGTTAGTCCCCAAGGCCTCCTGTAGACTCTACAAAAAGCGCGAAGTGAAGCGCGGGTCTCGATCTGAAACAATAGATACTGGCACTCCGTGCAATATGATTATCTCCCTGACGTACAAGCTACTCAGTCGTTCCACCGAATCCCTCACTCGGATGGGGAGAAAGTGTGCAGACTTCGTCAACCTATCAACCACAATCCACATGGCGTCGTGCCCCTAGGTGACCGAGGAAGTCCTGACACAAAGTCCATCGTGACATGCGTCCACTTCCACTCTGATATAGGCAACGACTGTAGCAATCCTGCCGTTTCTGGTGTTCCGCCTTTACCTGCTGACAGGTGAGGCATCGAAAAACAAATTGGATCACATCCCTCTTCATCCCTATCCAAAAGAACTGACGACGTAAGTCGTGGTACATCTTCGTGCCTCCAAGATGCACGATAAGACGAGAATGATGACACTCACGCAAAAGATCGGCTCGACATGACTCAGGCACAAACAACCTCCCAGGCAACCTCAGACTCTGATCAGAACCCACAATCCATCCTGCTGTATCCTCGCCACTAGCCACTCGGTCTCGTATCATCCGAGCCTCCTGATCCGTCTGCTGGAGCTCTAGCACATGTGCTATCAATGCTGGTCGAGTAACTATAGAAAACAAGGTAGCACCTATCGCGGTCTCTCTGAGGCAAAGATCAAACTCCCCAACATCTGCAAGCATATCCCACTCACGTATAACCACATATGCTAACGACACCATGAAACCTCCTATTGAGCGCGTCAGCCACCACGTTGGCCTTCCCTGGGTGATACTGCAAATCAAAGTCATAATCCTCCTATAACACCATCCACCGCCGTTGACGCAAGTTCATATCCTTCTGCGAAAATAAGTATTTTAAGCTCTTGTGATCGGAGAAAACCTCGAAATGCTCCCCATACAGATAGTAACGCCATGTCTTCAAGGCGAAGATCACAGCTACCAACTCCAAGTCATGTGTAGGATAGTTCTGCTCGTGCGTCTTCAACTGTCGGGAACTGTAGGCTACAACCTTACCCTCCTGCATCAGAACACATCCAAGGCTGTCGTGTGAAGGATCACAGTATACAGTATATCCCAAGCCTCGCTCTGGAATGATCAACACCGGAGGACTAGTCAATCTCCTCTTTAGCTCCTGAAAAGCTGACTCATAGGACTCACTCCAAGGAAACACAACGCCCTTCCGAGTCAGACGCGTCATCGGTGCAGCAAGTCTCGCAAAATCCTTCACGAATTGCCGATAGTTTCCCGCCAAACCTAGAAAACTGCGAATCTCAAAGACATTCTTCGGCCATTCCCAATCGATCACAGCATCAGTCTTTGATGAATCCACAGCTACCCCGTCTGCCGACACTACATATCCAAGAAACCTCACCTCAGACATCCAAAACTCGCACTTCTCGAACTTTGCGTACAAGCGATGCTCTCTCAGAGTCTGTAGCACGATCCGCAGATGATCCTCATGTGTCTCTCTGGTAGGTGAATATATCATAATATCATCCACAAATACTACTACAAAACTGTCCAGATAAGGGTGGAAGATCCAGTTCATCAAACTCATGAATGTAGCAGGCGCGTTCATTAGACCGAACGACATAACTAGAAACTCATAGTGACCATAGTGAGTGCTAAAGGCGGTCTTCGCTGTGTCCTTGTCCCTAATCCACAACTGGTGATATCCTGATCTCAAGTCTATCTTCGAGAAACAACTCGAACCCCTTAGCTGATCAAACAAGTCATCTATCCTCGGCATCGGAAATTTGTTCTTCACTGTCACCTGGTTTAATTTCCGGTAGTCAATGCCCAAACGTAAGGATCTATCCTTCTTCTTGGCAAACAGAGTAGGAGCTCCCCATGGCAAGGTACTCGGACGTATAAACCCACTCTCCAGTAGCTCCTGAAGTTGTACCTTAAGCTCACACAACTCAGCAGGTGCAAATCGATAAGATGGTATAGAAATGGGAGCAGCTCCGGGAACTAGATCAATAGAGAACTCTACCTCTCGGCTCGGCTGCAACTCAAACAGATCATCAAGAAAGACATCAGGATAGTCGCACACCACCGGAGGTAACTCTCCTCGAACCCCTACCTCCTCATCCAACATAAGAGCTGAGAAAAAGAAACTCAGGTTGCACTGGTTTTGCACAGAACTGGGCAAAGACCTCAAACCCTCGTCCCGGTCTCCCACAAAATAGAAACAATCTCCCACAGGTGGTCAGCCAGTCCATCCCTAGAATGACATCGAACGCAGTCATGTCTAGAATAACAAAGTCAAACTCTAAACAACGATCGGCGACCTCCAATACACAGGATCTACAGATAAGACTCAATTTCATGCTCCCACTGACTAGGGTCTCTACACACAAGGTACTGCCCAACCAGTCCATCTCTAACCCCAAAGTAGATGTAAAAGTAGCAGATATGAACGAATGTGATGCTCCACTGTCGATAAGAACACTGTCCCATGATCTGAAGACTAGAAGACTACCTCTGATCATGGAGGTGGTAGCAGCAGCATCGGGTGCGACCGGTGCTCTAGAAGAACTAGGCTTTACAAGAACGTAAGCTCTGGCTGGTCCACAGCGGCTCTGAACTGCTGACTGTCTACCTGACTGCACTCATGCACCCCCCCCCCCCCCCCTCTACAAATCTGGACATCTGTGCTCTAGGTTATGAATACATCTGTCACCCTTGGCCTGATGGAACAGCTGGTGCGCCTGCTGTACTCCGCATACTCCCTCCTCCGAGGCCGTCCCTGCAGATGTGCCATGACTGGCCACACTCAAAACAAACCACTGGCCCCCTTTCCTGAGCCTGTGATGGGACTACGGCACTCTACTGCGCGGTGTCCTGGCCGCTGGCATCTATGACAAAGAGGCCCTCTCTAATCTGACCTTCCCGTTGAGGCTACGGGAGGCGTGGATGCAGAAGATTGGGACGGATACGACCCCACTAGATGCGAACTCGAACCTGATGTCCGTCGGCGCTTGTTCTCCGTGCGCCCCTGCTCCTGTGAGCGTCCCCCACCTTGCTGTCTCCCACTATCTCTGTCTCGGCACGTCTCATTCAGAGTATCCTCCACCTTCATGGCAATCTCCACCAGCTCTATAAAGACCTGCATCCTAAACGCTGCCACTCTGTCTCGGATAGCGGGCCTCAAACCCCTCTCGAACCGTTTTGCACCGAACTCATCAGTAGGTATAATCTCCTGTGAAAATTTGGATAGGCTAGTGAACTCAACCTCGTACTCAAGCACTGTCATCGTCCCCTGGGTCAGAAATAGGAAGTCCTCTTTGTAGCGATCCCTTAGAGTCGCTGGAAAGTATTTCTCCAGAAATACCTTCATGAATGCATCCCAGGTGCCTGCCACT